>CABHPP010126271.1:0-11989 GCA_902168425.1 Peromyscus attwateri
TCTATCTATCTATCTATCTATCTATCTATCTATCTATCTATCTATCTGTCTGTCTGTATCTATCATCTATTCATCTATCTATCATCTCTCTATTTATCTATCATCATTTCTATGTACCTATCATCTATCTATCTATCTATCTATCTATCTATCTATCTATCTATCTTCTATCATTTATCTATTTATCTATCATCATCTATTATCATTTATCATCTATCTATCTACCTATCTATTTGCCTACCTACCTACCGATTTATCTCTCCATCCAACATATCTTGATTGAGGAATATGCCAGGGTTGGGGATAGAGAAAACAGGCATTCGCCTTCTGTGAGTGCTAGCCAACTTGGAGCTGGGGACAAAAGCCAAGGAAACAAATAAACCAGATATTTTTAGAGAGTGGGAAGTATATGAAGCCAAAAAGCAGGTCAGTGTGATAGGGTGTATGCGTACGTGCAAGTTATTGGAATGACTGCTCGAGGGGGTGACGTTTGGACAGAGATTATGTTGTGGCATGTGTCAATTATTACCGTGCAAGAGTGGACGTCACAGAAATGAGGACTTCCTAACATGTTTGTTTAAAGAAGAAAAAGAAGGCCAGTGTGGCTGGGGCAATGTGAGAGCGAAGGAATGTGGTTGGAGATAAAGTCAGAAAAACAGCAGGGACCTGGTCAAGCAGGGCAGGGAGTTTAATAAGATCCCCGGGTGGTGTTTATGTAAGCCTCTGTACATTTGAGAGCCACTGGGTAGACGGAGAAGAGAAGAGCTGCTCCGTGCAAAAAGCTATTCTTAAAAACTATTTTGGAAAGTCTAAAACACACAGGATAGAGCATGGCTCCAACCTCCTATGTACCCATCACCCGGCTTCAATACCACCCACTGTATTTTACAAAGGAAACTGAAAATAGTAGCCAGGATGTGGGAGGAAACCCAGGGAAGTATTGTGTCAATAAAGGATGTCTAAGGGAGAGGGGTCAACAGGGGCGGATGAAGGCTGGAGGTTCTGTAGTTTGAGGAAAGGTCTCACCTCTGCCATCTTGCTGCGGAGGCTCGTGATAGGGACAGGTGACCATGGAAGCGCCCCCCACCCACCCCCCCTTGGCCGCATCTGTGTTTTCTTTTGTCTAAGTGTCTCGTGTGGTTCTTGTGGAGGACAAAAACAGAGTCTGAAACTTGAGTTCCCAGAGTCCGTTTGGGAGGAGGTCTTGGGAAGCCGGAATGAGGGTGTAAGGGTGAGCAGGCAGGGGGACAAGCAAGAGGGTTGTGGCACTGAGTTCTGGGCAGCTGGGGCTTAGCTGGATGGACTGTGAGGAAGCATCTCAGCTAATTCTGAAGAGCAGGAGGCTCGGGAGACTAGCCTATGGTTCCTTACACCATTTCTTAGGACTATGCTGAGCACAGTTGTGACTACGTTGTCCTGTGTGTGGGCTGGTTGAGTTTCCCAGGCTACATCTAAGGTTGTGGTCTGGCCGTGCGGCATCCACGGAAAGAGGGCTGCTGTCAGCATGGTGGTGGTGATGTGGACCACCTTACAGCTGCATGTGGCTCTGTGGTGCGTGAAGACGGGGAATACAGGACTCTTACAGTGTCTTGTTTTGAGACGGGGACTCCCTACATGCCCCTGGCTGAACTGGAACCCAGTATGTAGGCCAGGCTAGCTTCAAATTTGCAACCATCCTCCTGCTTCTGTCTTTCAAGTGCTGGAATTATAGATAGGCTCAACCATGACCAACAAGGCTTGTCATGTATACACTATGAATAGGATCTAAACTCCCTACTGTGTGACACTGAGTGTCCCTCTATTGTCCAGGCCAGGAGCACAGAAATCATTCTACGTGCTTCCCCTCCTCTGTCTCAGCTCATGTGGTCCTACCTGGATGACACTTGAGATAGCCTCCTTATCTGGTGTTAAGTGACACACTTCCTCCAACAAGGCCACACCTCCTAATCCTTAAGTAGTGCTACTCACTAATGACGAAGCATCCAAATACGTGGACCTATGGGGGACATTCTTATTTGAACCATCGCACTGGTGAAGAAGCCATTGAGAGACAGTGTGGGGAGGGAGGAGGGGGTCTGAGTCTTTTGGGACACACTCTGAACTCTCCGATCAAGCTTGAAGTCACCTCTTCCCCTCTACTCCACAGAAACATGAGGTGGTGAGTGTTTTGCATTGCTTAAGCCAGTTGCATCGGAATTTTGTTTATTCTAGCCTAAATATTCCCAGCTGATAGAGAAACTAGTTCATGAATAGAGCTAGGGCCCTACAAGTGGAACTGGCTCCGTTAGAAGGGTCAGGATGGAGGGCTGTGAGGCCCTGCATCTGGAGCTAGGACACTGCGGTTGATCATAGCTGGTCACTCAGGCTCCCAGGCTCCTCTCTGACTTCTTGGGATGTGGGTCCTGGGCCTGCTGGCTGTAGCAATGACCACGCCAAGACCGTCGGACTCGATTGGCTGTTTCTTGTTGCTGTTAGTAAACTGCTATAAATAGGTAACTTCGTCATCAGACTAAACAGAAGAAATACAGCATGGAGAAGAGGATGTCTTGCTTTAAAAACACAAAACTGAACAGGGTGCGATGGCACACGCCTTTAATCCCAGCACTCGGGAGGCAGCGGCAGGCGGATCTCTGTGAGTTTGAGGACAGCCTGGGCTACCGAGTGAGTTCCAGGACAGCCAGGGCTATGTAGAAAGACCCTGTTTCAGAAACACAAACAAAACAAAATAAAATTGCTGAGATCCTGAAACCTGGCAGGCCCAGAAAAGCCCAGGAACGCTGATCCAAGATATGCTTGTGAGTAAGTGAGCAGGCACTCCAGGTGTATAGTGCATTATCTGGCATGTGGAAGCAGAAAGAACACACTGGGTGAGACAGAGTGGGGCGCTGATAAAGCTGCTCCCCATCTCCTTCCTGACACAGCTTGAGACCAAGGAGACCACCATGCCTGTCACAGATGTGAGTGGGTACAGCCTATGAGCAAGGACCAGATTTACACACCTCCCTTCATGTTCCTTCAATTCGCTCTGAGGTCTAGCTCAGGACTAGGCTTGAAGCTGGGGCTTTGGGAAGGCTGCCAAGGTTCGTTGCTTAGAGGACCAAACAGCCCTTTCCTGGTCCTGAGCGGAGCACACAGAAGACATCTGTCGGCATCAGTACCACCCAGACTCAAAGACCAGTTTCATCTAGATGTTTGGTCTTTATGTACTAGCTCTTGGAGTCATCCGGAAACAGACTAACTTGAAGTCAGCGCAGGGCGTTATACTGGCAGAGAAACGCCAAGCGGAGATGGAGATGTTGGGTAGAAGACATTGCAACTCCTGATGTATTTCTTCATTTCCCAAACAGTATGGGTTAGTCTTCTTACGGCTGAGCCACTCAAGTGCTGGGTTCTCATACCTTCAGATCACAGGAAGTTCAGTAAAATACAGCTTCTTGTACCTGGGAAGATAGCCCAGTCAACAAAGTGCTCGCCGAATCCTAAGGACCTGGAGCTCAATCCCCAGCACCGCGGAGAAAAGGAGAAGAGAAGGTGGTCTGCCAGCTAGTCATCCCAGTGCTGGGGGCGCGAGACCGTGAATCTCTGAAGCTTGCTGACAGGACAAAGTGAATGGCTCCTGAGAAACAACTCCTCGACCTCTGGTCTCCACACGTGTGTGTACCCACATACAAAATTCAAGCCCCACCCCCTCCTTCTTGGGCTTTATCTCCAAAAATTTGATTCCTTCCATGTAGAATTGGGCTCAGAGATCTGCGTTAAATGTTCCACAGACAGGTGGCTAGGGAAACCCTCCTGGAGAATGTTGCATTTAGGGCCATTTCACACTCCTTAACCATGGGTAACAGGATTAGTGCTTTGTCCTTGCGGTGCTGTACCTGGTGTAGGGCATAGACTAGGAGTTTGACGGAACCATGTTTACTAGGCCCCAAAATGCAGGGTTTGCCCCTCGTCCAGGAAACTGCTCTTTTCAGCAGACAAGAGACCATTATAGAAAACTGCAACCAACCAAAATGCAGAGTTGTGAAACCCCGGGGACACATCTACAAAGCAACTCCTGAGCCTACAGCTCAGAGAACATTCCAGAAGAAGGGGTGGAAAGATTGTAAGAGGCAGAGGATCAGGGAGTTTGCTGTGAGACCGTGTCTCCTAGGAATGTCAGAAGCCACACCCATAAAGTCTCACCTGCATGACTGCCCAAACATTAGCTGAACAAGGACAACAGTAGACCTGCCAAAGCGGATGGCGGAAAGAGCAATAGGCCGCCGCCGCCGTCCTACACACAGAATTACAGGCAACTCAGGAATGCCGAGAATGGGAGAAACCGTCTTCCCCAGAGAACGTAACAATTGATTATCAATACCGATGGTCAGCCCTGAAAACATGCACACAAGTAACATGATACAGACCGAGCTGGTCTGTATATATAGGAATATATATGTATGTACATATACATCTGTGCATGTAACAACAGTGAATGAGAAAAGAGGCGTGGATTTGAAAGAGAGCCAAGAGGGAGATAGTGGAGCATTTGAAGGAATGGGAAGGGAGAAATGATGATCTCAAAACAACAGAACAAAACCAGGCAGCATGGATTCCAGAGCCCAGAGAGTTGGGGGGGGGGGGGGTGGAGCACGCAGCTGCAATGCCAGGGGCTCACCAGCCCCCAGTCTCGGGTCTTCCAGCCTTTCATTCTACTTTACTCTAAGGGGGCTGCTGGTCCAGCTACTGAGTGTGCAACAAGTGCGTCTGGGATCTTCATTTGGTGTCCCTTGTACAAGCAAGAGAGTTCGGTGTGTGTGTGTGTGTGTGTGTGTGTGTGTGTGTGTGTGTGTGTTAGGCATGCATGCATGCATGAGTGTGAATGATTTCCAGCCTTTTCTGTGTATGTGTATTCTTCTCTCGCCCACACTTGGTGAGAGAGTGTTCTGAGAGCCCCAGGGAAGCGGTTTTACTTTCTTGGCACCTCGGGTGGCTCCGGTGTCGGCTTCACATGCCCTGGATCAAAGGCTCTAGGGTTGTCAAGGTCAGGATATTTAAAGTTACATTCTTGGGAGTGCTCTGGACACTGGGGGTGAGATAAATGCACAGGCACAGCTGTCAGTATCACAGCTGCTGTGGGCGGTCAAGTCCGACAGCACACGCCCAGCACAGGTGTAGCCTTGGTTTTTGGTTTTGTTTCCTTGTATTTTCGAGACAGGGTTTCTCTGTGTAGCCCTGGCTGTCCTGGAACCCACTCTGTAGACCAGGCTGACCTCAAACTCACAGAGAGCCGCCTGCCTCTCCCTCCTGAGTATTGGGGTTACAGGTATGCTCCACCACACCGGGCTTATCGTTGTTTCTAGCTGGTGGTGTCTAAGTGACTACTTGTTTCTCTTTATTTATTCTCCTAAACACTTAGTTCGGCAGCATTTTATTCATTTACGCGCTTATTTTCGAGATAGGCTATCTCATAGGTCGGGCTGGCTTCCACCTAACTATGTAACTGAGGATAACCATGAGCTCTGATTCTCCTGCCTCTGTCTCCAGAGTTCTGGATGACAGGTGTGCACCATCACGCCTGACTCGGCACCGACTTTATGCCAGATATTAGGATACAAAGGAATATAAATGTGATCCTACCACCAGTGAATTCAGAATGGAAGATGGCGGTGGAGAGGGTGCGGTTACAGGGAAATCTTCCAAAAACAGGACCCTGACATGAAGACATATTTAAGTAGATATTACCCAGCCAACTTCCGTTTCTGCCTAAGATGGAGTAACAGAAATAGAATTTACCCTCTATCCTCAAGTAATTAGAAAGTTCTACAAAATAAGCAGGGTATGGCTGTTCGTACTTACAACCCCAGCACTTCTGAGGTTAAGGAAGGAGTATTTCCAGGAGTTCCCAGCCAGCCCTAGACTATAGGATGAGACACGGTCTGTCTTGTTAGGGTTTCTATTGCTTCGAAGAGACACCATGGCCACATGGCCACGGCAACTCTTACAAAGGGAAACATTTAATTGGGGTGACTCGCTTACGGTTTCGCAGGTTCAGTCCGTTCTCATCATGGCGGGGAGCGTGGCGGCCTGCAGGCAGACATGGTGCTGGCTACATCTTGATCTGAAGAAGGCAACAGGAAGTGGACTGTGACACTGAGCGAGAGCTTAAGCAAAAGAGTCCTGGAAGCCCGCCCCCCACAGTGACACACTTCCTTCCACAAGACCCCGCTTCCCAAAGGTGCCACTCCCTATGAGCTTATGGGGTCAGTGACATTGCAACCACCACATGGTCTCAATAAACAAAACAGCAACCAAACAAAACACGATGCACAGACTGTACGAAACGGTATCTCTGGGCTCTTCACTGTCAGGAGTAGTCCCGAGCACCCCCAAGAATGTGACTTGAACCTAATGGTGACACTCCCCAGGACTTGGATGGAGGGTGTGTGGCGCTGAGACAAGAGGGACCCAGTGAAGCAGGCAGTGGGTCTCACGATGGCTTCCACTTGCTGCGTTCAGATGGTTTTCAGGACAGAACGCAGGCAGGAGGCAGGTGGGCAGAGAGTCCAAGAGTTTCCCTGAGTTGAGGGAAGGGATCAAGAGGACCAGGGACCAGGGAGGCCAAAGCATCTGAAGTCTGGAGGGAGGGAACCGAAGAGGAGAGAGCTGCAGAGAGGAAGGAGAATGATGGGGGGTGGGGGGAGGGTCAGAAGTCTGCAGAGGGTCCCGCTGAGTCTTCAGCTGAGATTGACCAGAGCATGTACGTGAGAAAGTCAGGAAGAGGAGACAGTCCCTGGGGCTCACACAGACAAAGAATAGACTACGTTCTTACCCCATAAATCACGGTGTCAGTGTACCCAGAGGGTGGTGCGGTCACGGGCAAAATCGCACTTAGACCAATGGATATCATTCCAAATAACAATGCCTAAGAGAAAGCTTTGAGAACATCGAACTATTTCCAGATAACTGAACTCTGGCCCACAACTTATTCCAGAGTAGTTCAATGGGAGCTGGAGAGATGGCTCAGCAGTTAAGAGCACTTGTTGCTCTTCTAGAAGACCCTAGTATGATTCCCAGCATCCATAGAGAGGCTCACAACCCTCTCTTATTCCAGTTTCAGGAGAGCCAGTGCTTTCTTCTGGTCTCCATGGGAACCAGGCATACAAGTGATGCGCAAATGTATTCAGTCAAAACACCCATATGTATAAAAATTTAAGAAGAGTGGGACACGGTGGTGCAAGTCTTTAATCCCAGCACTCAGGAGGCAGAGGCAGGCAGATCTCTGTGAGTTCGAGGCCAGCCTGGTCTACAGAGTGAGTTCTAATACAGCCAGAGCTGCACAGAGAAACCCTGTCTCAAAAAACAATAACCAAAAACAACAACAAAAATATTAGTCATACAAATAGCTGGGAAAAATGCAACTCACAATAGGAAATCAGTCAGTAAAAACACCCATAAATGAGCCGGGCAGTGGTGGTGCATGCCTTTAATCCCAGCACTTGGGAGGCAGAGGCAGGCAGATCTCTGTGAGTTCGAGGCCAGCCTGGTCTACAGAGCGAGATCCAGGAATGGCACCAAAACTACACAGAGAAACCCCGCCTCAAAAAAACCAAACAACAACAACAACAACAAAATCCATAAATGACATAGAGCTTAGAAAAAAGATATTAATAGACAAAGACATTAAAAGTAGTTGTTATATGCTCAGGAAAGGAAAGTGTTAAACCTATTAAATGCATACAAAACATAAGAAGGATCTCAATCAAGCTTCTAGATTTGAAAAAATAATGGGAAAGTAAAAAAAATACACTGGGTGAGATGCGTAGCAGATTACACAATGCAGCAGGATGAACACATGAACTTGAAGCAGTAGCCACAGAGACTTCTCAAAGTGGAATGCAAGCCTGGGGCTGGAGCTCAGTGGTAGGAGGCTTGCTCGGCAGGTACAAGGCCATAGGTGTGAGCCTAAATGCTGGGAAAACAGGCAGACAGGGGAGGTAAGAAGCCTGATAAACTGGGAAGGGTAGCACAGGCCTGCAATTCCAGAACCTGGGATGTAGAGGAAGGAAATGGAAGAGGAAATCAGAAGTTCAAATCAAGGTCATCTAGAGAGAGGGAGAGGGAGAGAGAAGGGGAGAGAAAGAGAGTTTGAATTTGGTCTAGGTTGGAGACTTTGCCTCTTAAAACAATAATAATGAAAATCAGCCAGAGGAAAAAGGACCCCTTAGGATTAACAGGAATTTGTTTTCTGAGATAACAAAAGCCAGAAGACAATGGAACAGTGTACCTAAAGTACCAGAAGAAAATACCTGCCATACTAACGTTGTATATTCCATACAAACAGAAGGTGAAAGAGAAGAATTTTCAGGCCTGGCAGGATGGCATGTGCCTGTAAACCTCAGCATTTGTGAGGCTGGGACAGGAGGATTCCATGTTCAAAGCCAGCGCAAGATAATCTCGGGAGACCCTGATCTTAGGAAAAAGAAAAGATCAGAACCAGAGCAAATCTTTCCCAGACACCAGAAGTGTGGAGGAGTTCGTAGCCGACAAACCTGTACTCTCTGCAGTGCTGACCGGCGTCTTCTGGGAGGACAGCCACACCTCGATGAAGCCTGGGTGCTGGGGACTTAGTGGCTCAGACCTGTAACCTCAGATACTCAGGAGGCTGAGGCAACAAAGGCCTGCCTGGGTTACAGAGTGAGTCCCAGGCCAGCCTCAGCGAGCCCCTCTGTCAAAATAAAAAGTGAAAAGGGCCAGAGATACAGACTAGTGATAGAATGCTTGTCTGCCGAGTGTATGTGAGAGGAAGTTTTTTATTTTTTTAGGAGTGAGGGAGAGAAACTACAAGATATGTCTTTCCTTCAGTGTCATGATGTATATATAGATCTTGTTTAGATTATTAATTCAAAC
The DNA here is from genome assembly GCA_902168425.1 of Peromyscus attwateri. Taxonomy (NCBI): domain Eukaryota; kingdom Metazoa; phylum Chordata; class Mammalia; order Rodentia; family Cricetidae; genus Peromyscus; species Peromyscus attwateri. Next base: position 8,890 of record CABHPP010126271.1, read on the forward strand.
ACAAATACTAAGCCAGATGTGCTGGCATACTCCAGTAATTCCAGCGCTTGGGAGGTAGAGGCAGGAGGGTCAGGGGCTCAAGGTCTTCCTGAGTTCAGGAAACCCTGCCTCAAAAATACAAAAGCTGGGCTGGAGAGATGACTCCGTGGATAAGAGGGGCTTGCTGCAGAAGCATAAGGACCTGAGTTTAATCCCTAAAGCCCCCCCTCCCCCCAACACACACACAAAGTCAGGTACACTGTGCTCACCTGTAAACCCAGCAACTATGTGTAGGGGAAGTGTGTGTATATCAGATTACCAGGGGCTGCTGGCTGCCAGCCTAGCTCCAGGTTCAGTGAGAGACCATGTCTCAACTGAATAAGGCCGAGAATGGTAGAGAAGGATGATATCCCATGTCCTCTCCTGACTTCTGCACACACATACCCCATACTCCACACTACAACACACACACACACACACACACACACACACACGTACACACACAGGTGCACACGTACACACACACACACACACCACTGGCTGAAACCAAACACGAACACATAGCCCTTGTAGCGGCATACTAAAAATTGGGAAATTTGGATCTTGAGAAATGCCTCACAGTGGTTAAGATCACTTACTGCTTTCGCAGGGCACCAGGGTTTGGTTCCCAACACCCACGGTGGGCAGCTCACAACCGCTGGTAGCTTCAGCTCCAGGGGGATCTCCTGACCCTCCCTTAGGCGGCTGCTCTCCTGTGCACATACCCACATGCAGCTCCCCCACACATACAAGTAATTAAAAATAATAAGAGTAAACTCTAAAAGGGGGGAAAATCTGGGACGTGTAGAAAGCGTGACCACTGATAGACATTTAATAACATTAAGTATTTCTTGAGGAAAATAAAGCTAGCCCACTCCAGAGGGCAGGAGGCCCATGGCAGGGTACAGGAGCCCTGGCTGCGGCTTCACCAGGGGTGGCTAGACGATGCGAAGTCGTGACTGGCTTGGCCTCCTGAACAGCAGGTGGAATACTGCCTCCTCAGCCCCCCGGCCTACAGGCAATGCAGGAGGGAGAAAGAGAAGTTTGCTCGAGGACCACAGACCGAGCCAGGGAACTTGGCTTCCGGTTTCCCCGGGACCACCCAACACTGACCGCATCTGCTCTGCGCCTCGGTCACTTGTGGTGCTCTGCTGTGCCGATGTCGCCCGTCACCTGAGGGTTCTCTGACCGAAAACAGGTCAAGTGCACCTACCCTTAGGGTCGGGAGCTCTGAGCTTGAGTGCGCGAAGCTAATCACTGGCCTTCAACCCAGAGGCCTGCGGCGGCACTGTTAAACCACCCTTTGTGGCTGTACCGGCCGATTCCATGTGTCTACTTGACACGAGCTAGAGTCATGAGAGAGGAAGGCGCCTCAGTTGAGCCAATGCCTCCATGAGATCCAGCTGTCAGGCATTTTCTCAATCAGTGATCAATGGGGGAGGGCCCAGCCCAGTGGGGATGGTGCCATCCCTGGGCAGGTGGTCCTGGGTTCTATAAGGAAGCAGGCTGAGCAAGTCCGGGAAAGCAAGCCAGTAAGCAGCACCCCTCCATGGTCTCTGCATCAGCTCCCGCCTCCAGGGTCCTGCCCTGTCTGAGTTCCTGTCCTGACATCCTTCGGTGATGAACAGTGATGTGGAAGTGTGAGCCAGATAAACCCTTTCCTCCCCAACTTGCTTTGGTCATGGTGTTTCGTCACAGCATCGATAGAAACCCTAACTATGATAGTGGCCCTACAACTCAAAGCTGTGCTCTGGAACTTGGACCTGTAGGGCTTCCGTACACAGCCTTGCCTCTTCACAGCTCTTTGCTCTCCATAGTGTCTGCATCTAGCCGTTCTTGGAAACCCTTTAGTCTCGTCTAGCTGCTGCTGGATGTGCCTGTGGCTGGTAGTCTGGGGGGGGGGGGGCGGCCTTCTTTTGGGGTGACCATCTCAGCCCAGACCACAGGCAGGCGATAAACGCACCGGTGAACCTAGACTGACGCTTGGGTTTTAGCACCAGGGAGGCCAGTGCAGGAGGCCAGTGAGAGGCGCTCTGTTTAGATACCTAGTCATGTATGTACGAGCTGTCACGCGGGGCAGAGAGGCGGTTCCTTCCTGTCTAGACTGAGGATTGCTATGAGGAGGTCAGGGATGGCCATGGGTGGGGCCATCTGAGTGGGTGCAGCTGGGATTGGCCTAAAGTGTCCTTTGAAGCCGTGGCCAAAGTGAAGTTTTCCTGAAGCAAAACCTGCCCCTGGAGTAGCGGCCACGACAGCTGCACTGGTGCCTGTGATCAGCCAAGACGTCTGAAATAGCCCCAGCGGTCAAGATGGCCACTCAAAAAATGGCTGCTTGAGTGACAGGTCCCTTGCTGTCTGTGAAAATGGCGGTGTTAGAGTTGCGGCGGCCATCCATCACCCCAAGGGGTCTTTCAAGGGTGGCAGCAGTATCATGCACAGTCTCTTGAGACCTGGGAACTCTTGAGAGTAACCGTAGCCAGTTGGCCTCCATTTCTTCTCAGCTGTGCCGGCTGCCCTTGCTTGCTGCTGGGTGTGGGATGGTCTGACCCCTGTCAATCAAGGGTCCAAACTTCTCATGCATGACAACTTCAGTCATTAAAAAACAAAACAAAATAACCACCAGCAGCTACAAAAATCACAGGAGGGTCTTTCAACAAAGATCTGTCATGAAATTAACATTTGTTTTGTTTTGTTTTCTTTTTGAGGCAGGATTTCTTTGTGTAGCCCTGGTTGTCCTGGATCTTGCTCTGTAGCCCAGGCTGGCCTCGAACTCACAGAGATCCTCCTGTCTCTGCCTCCCGAGGGCTGGGATTAAAGGCGTGCACCACCACAGCTCAAAGATATTAATAGTCTTTAAAATTTTATTTTTATCATTTAAAATTACACGTAGGGGTGTGTGTGTGTGTGTGTGTGTGTGTGTGTGTGTGTGTGTGTGTGCCTACATGTGGGTCCACACACATGAGTGCAAGCGTTCATAAAGGTCAGAGTGTCAGAGTTCCTGGGGCTAGCTGATAGTTGTGAGTCACGTGACTGGGTGCTGGAAACCCAGCCGGGGCCTCTGCAGAAGCAGCGGGTTCTTTCA
>CABHPP010126272.1:0-20421 GCA_902168425.1 Peromyscus attwateri
AGAGAGAGAGACAGAGAGAGAGACAGAGAGAGACAGAGAGGGAGACAGAGAGACAGAGAGAGAATGAAGTTGGGTAGCTAGGGAGGTGGAGATGGACCTGGAAGGAGTTGGAAGATGGGGTGAATACTATCAACATGCATTGCTTAAAATTCTAAAAGAATTAATAAACTATTTTAAAAGATTCAGCACAACTAATAACTTATAAATAACAAACTTACACATTTCAATTTTATTCCATGACTTCAATTACTATTGATTTGTAAAGGCCTTTCACTTCCCCTATATGTAACTTCTTTTGTGTACGTTTATAAATGTGTGCACGTGTGGGAGAGCATATGCCTGAGTGTGCACATATCAGTGTCAGAGTCCAACTTTGTTATGTCTCAGGTAGCATCCATCTTGTTTTGTATTGTTTTGTTTTGAGACAAGGTGGTCTTGCCCAGCTTGGGCCTCTCTAATTAAGCTAGCCTCGCTCCCCAATGAATTCCAGGGCTTTATCTGCCTTTGACTGCCTAGTGCTGGGCTTTCAAGGTTGTGGGCCAGTACACTGGGATTTTTTTTTTTTTTTTTGTGAATTGTGCAATTGAACTCATATCTTCATGCATGCAGGACAAGTATTTTACTGACTAAAGCTATCACTCCAGCCCTACTCCCTTCTACCTGCTAATACATTTCCATCAATCCATATGTGTAAGTTATTTGAAACCCCACAGCCCTCATCTTCCTAAGGCTTGATGAGTGGCGCTTTGAGTTTGCAGGCTGTGCCTAGCCACATCCTGGCTCTTCAGCTTGCACTCTGGACACTGCTGTTTACCATTCTTGTCTTGAAGTCTGTATCCTAATGAGGCTGTCTTACCCCAAGGTTGTTCTGAAAGCAGAGATGCTGGATATGCTTTGTGTCTTTTATGCTTTCCTGTGAGAGATGATCCTGTGAGTATCTGGGGCTACTGTTTGCTGTCTTTTCCAAGAGAAAAAAAAAATCTATTAGCGCAACCATGTAAACCTGATGAATATTAACAACTGTATTGATGTGTGTGTGTGTGTGTGTGTGTGTGTGTGTGTGTGTGTGTGTTGAGAATTCTGCTGTGCCAAGAGCCCTTAAAATAACAGAGTATGCATGGCTGTAGATTTAGAATGTGGGTCATGATGTAGGAAGGCCATATTACTGGCCTGCAGATCATTGATTGTGATTGTTGTGAAAGATATAATAAAGAACTATGGATGGAATTTTAGTGCGATTTTTTTTTTCTGATTCCACATCCTTGAATTGATTAGATTTTATTCTGAGGGGAAAAAATCTGTATACAATGACACTGAGGGCAATCATTTTTACATTTTGAGACTTATTTTGGAATCTTTTGTGTCAGTTATAAGGCAAGTTATAGATTGTATTGGTTCTTGAAATTCGAGAATAACATGAGATGTCATATGTCTGGCTGGCAGACGATAACAAGTCCATGCCCTATGAAGATATTTGAGTTATAAAAGGCATCTTAGGAAGTTTTATGAATCTTAGGAAAGCCAAGAAGGCAATGTATGACCAGTGTTATGCACTCTAAATTTTCCAGTGACCATCTGTCACCAAAATATACATACAGAAACCCATACTCTGGTATGGGGGCTATAAAGTGAAACAGACATTCTTGAGAGGAATTAGAAATACTCCATGAAATAAGATATGCACATTCCTTAAGTCTTACCAGTTTCACTCCATGTACTATAGATATGTCCTTGGGAAACAGGGTAGAACACATTCTTTTTTTTTTTCATTTAAAAATATTGTTTATTTCTATTTCATGTGAATTGGTGTTTAGCCTTCATGTACATCTGTGTAAGGGTGTCAGAGGCCCTGGGACTGGAGTTACAGTCATGAGCTGCCATGTGAGTTCTGGGAATAGGACTATCCCTGATTGGTTTTGGTTAGTGTTTTATCACAGCAATAGAAACTGAAGGAGTGCACCATCCCATAACCTTACAAAGAACTAACTGAAATCTGAGACTCCAGAAAGCTAATGATAAGAAAATTTGGAGACCGGGGAAATAGAAGTCATATAAGTTAATATAAAAGACACATTAGGTGATATTTAAAACGTTCATTTCAGGATGGAGAAAGACAAAACAAGGTGGAGCTGCAGATGACAAGGGACACCCTGTGTTTTGAAGCTCCCTATGAGGTAAGGAAATGACTAATGATTCTGCACAAGAAGGGGCAGAATTCTGAAGCAAGACCTGAGCAGGGCCCTGGGATTTGGTGGCCAGCCATGCATGGCATGGTGTGGATGAGATTTTTTTTATGATGGTGTTGAAGATGATATTCTGAAACATATAATAAAATTCAAAGGAGCATTTAACAGGAGACAGATGGCTAACAGGAAAACTGTGTCATCAGTTGTGATAACACAAAACATGAGATCTGATGAGGACCAATATATTTGGAAGAGCCCCAGATGTGGAAGCATAATCCTCCTTTATCACTCCCCAGGCAACATCTTGTGAAATGATGAGCAGGGTGTCTACTCATTCCCAAAATGCAACCAACAGAAGCTGAGATAAGGAAGGTGTCTTGTTGAAGACTGCCAAGCTTTATCACAGGGCGTTGCTAAAATAATGGCTTGGAAAGACTTTCATTGCTTGAATCTATGCCGTCAATTCAATCATAGAGTCCATCTAACTGTGAATTGTCCAGCAAATGTGAATTGGCTTGCTCTTAAGACAATATAGGCTGATGAACACATACCAGTGATTTTACCACTGTCATCTGTTGTCTTAGGGTTTTTATTGCTGTGAAAATAACGCAATGACCACAGCAACTCTTATAAAGACAATATTTCATAGAGGTGGTGGCTTACAGTTTTAGAGGTTCAGTCCATTATCATCATGATGGAGAGCATGGCAGTGTGCAGGTAGACATGGAGCTGGCTATATCTTGACCAGAAGGGAGCAAGAAGTCAATTGACTGTCATACTGAGGGAAGCTTGAGAAAAAGAAATGTAAAAGCCTACCCTCACAGTGACACATTACCTCCAACAAGGTCACACCTATTAGTAGTGTCACTTCCTTTGGGTGCCATTTTCTTTCAAGTCACATCTGTATTTATCAAACTTAACCAAACCATATTCTCTAGGGACTTAAAAATAGACACCTTGACACTCACATGGTGTGAAATCTGATTTACTGTTGCATTTTTTAAATAAGAATGATACATATAGGAAGGATAACCCTGGAGAACAATGTCAAGTGCATTCCATCTTAATGCTTTGGTTCAGTTGTTCAAATCTATTTGGATACTCCGCTCCATTTTTGATAAATTAGCAGGTGGACAGTCCAAATTATACATGAAGGCTCAAAACCTCACCCTTATAGAATATTTGAGAACAAGGACTTCGGTACAACCTTAACAGGCTAAAGCCCTCCCACGTGGCTACAGGGACAATATCAAAGCATGCATCCTACTATCCTCAGCATAAAAATCAGCATGACTGAGGCCCAGGCTCACCATACTCTCTCTGAATTTTTCTCAAGAAGTATTTACAATATACTTACTGTATGGGAGTGTGGCTTTTGATCATTTTATTTGGAACTTTTCTGGGGTGATCTTGCCCACAAATATCTCTTTTCTCTGTCATCTGTGTCCTCTCCAGGTCAGACAAATACACTGAAAGACAGACTAATGTAGCCTGCAAATCAACATATCTCTCTCAACTGTACCAATCTGTTTGCAACTTAACATTTCAAACATAATAGTATTTTAACTAAATCCACACTATTTCATCATCGGGCTCTGTGTTGCTTTTCTTTTGAAATAGAGGCATATGCATTCTGTTTTCCAAGTTAGATACTTATAGGTAGTTTAAAAATCTTCTTTGTTTTTAGTTCTTCCAAAATGCCAACAAGTTCTGCTTTTCTCTATTTGCTAAATATCTTCCAAATCTGAATTGTATTCCCCATATTGACCAGAATCCTATTGCTCAGGCTACCTTATGTCTCACTTAGAATACTAGAAGTGCTTTCCAATTGACTCAGTGGATCCTACTCTATTGGCTATCCATTGTACAGCTGCCAGTGGGAGCTTGAAAATACAAACCTAAAATTGTCTTTTGCTTCTTCTTTGCCTTGAGGCAAAAGTCTGAAACTTTTGGTGTGTAGACAACTATGCTGATGCTGTCTGTTTCTTTATTACATGTCCAAGCCCAAAAGACAATTCACCTTATCTGTCAAAATCACTGCAATCTCCTAAGAGAAGCCTGGTCCCTAGTTTAGTCGATTCATTCCAGATATTGCTTTTCTTGCCTGGAACATCTTAATTTTATTGCCAAATTTAAGGATTTCTAATAAGACAGAGTTAGAGTATTACCCTTTAATATCTTTACAAAGCTTTTCTTTACTTTTATTGTGTAAGATGAGTGGGTGTAGGTGTCCCTGTACACGTGTAGAGGATAGATGTCTGAGGGCATCTTTGTGGAGTCAGTTCTATCCTTTCATGCTTATGTGCATTTTGGATATTGAAGTCAATGCAGGCTTGTGGTGGAGTCCAGTCTACTGGCCTGGATTGCCTTCTAAAGAAGGCTTTTCTAAAGTTCTGAGATTGTTTTAGGTGCTTCATTCAAATGTTACAACTGAGTCTGTACTATGCATACAGTTAATTAAATGTCTTCTAATTCTTGAATGTTCCTTACATTTGCTTCAGGGTTTCTTTTTTTGGAGGGGAGGGGGATGATGAACATAGTAATTGTTTTGATCTTTATGGTTTCTGAGGAGTTTTTAGCTCTTTAAACTAAGAAAGTGAATAGATAAATAAATGAAATGCAAGAAGCTATTTTGAGATGAAACCATGGAGAAGAATTCAAGAAATTGTAAACTGTGATGTATTCTTTTAATTTTTTATCTTCATGGATAAAGATCTTTTTCTTTCTAGTCTGCCAGAAAAGTACATAAGCACTAATTGTGTACTAGGTAATAATCAAATATAAATTATGTTACTATTTCTTAAAGAAATATTAAAATTCATGATATATAAGTAACAAGATAAAACGTGAATGAATTTTTGTCCTCCTCCTACTTTGACTAAATTTATTTATATAAAGCAATAAAGAAAGATATAAATGTAATTTCTTATTATTCAATAGAAGAAAACATTTCATACAAACTTTTTTGGGATAAGTCATTTTCTAAAATTCCTACAAAAAGTAAAACAAATAAACAACTCTTCAAGACAATCTCTTGTTTTCCTATGGTATATTTGCTGTCAGATCCAGTTAAACTTTGTAAGTAGCACTCCATAGGAAGACAAACAGCTGAGTGGGCTTGTATTTCTTCTTTAGTTTTGAAAACTGATACACTGAAGGCAGGTTCTGATGATAAATCTTCTTCTGAAGTTGGTATTTCTAAGCCCAACCCTCTCTAACATGGCCCCCAAAACAAGTGACTGAGAATCAAGTGTGTGAGAAGCTGAAATATTTGTCTCAAGATTGAAACTGTCGTGTTTGCCCCCAAATCTTTTTGCTGGATTTAAATACAAAAAAATCATCATATTGTGGAAAGAGAAAGGGAGTGAACAAGTTGTGACAATTTTCCTACACTTTTATAAATGATGCATAAAGTCAAACTCCCCCTGAGTTCTTAATGGTCAATAATGTCTACTAAATGAAAATGCTTGTCATTTTCTTTTCTCTTTACTTTCCAGGTATAGAATTTGGGCTAGATGGAAGTGTAATTTGACTCAAGGATTAACCATGTAATCACCCACCTTCTCTTTTTTAACTAATTCATATGCCAGAAAACAGAGAAGCCTGAAAACCCCTCAGTAGCCTTTAATGTTGTTTCAGACCTTTTGATTTTTAAAAGTCTGGAATGTTTTGGAATACAAAGAGCAACTCAGTTCATGATGTGCGATGTGAAATGCCATGTGTTTTCCTTCTCTGCGCCTCGTTTCCCTGCATTCCTGGTGTATGACGAATCCTCTTCTCAGTTTACAGGTATGTGGACTATTTTGGGTCATGTCTAAGAATTTAACATTCTAGAAAAAGCAGAAGTGTCTTAAAGGACCGCTTCATCAGACAATTTTGGAGATTCAGAATCACACATAGATGACAGTTATTACTCAAAGTAACTTTATTCACATGCCTTTGTCTCAATATCACATTTGTGGACTTTGACCTCTCTTTACATAAAGAATATTAAAAATTACTGGGAGGTGGTGGTGCACGCCTTTAATCCCAGCACTCGGGAGGCAGAGCCAGGCAGATCTCTGTGAGTTCGAGGCCAGCCTGGGCTACCAAGTGAGTTCCAGGAAAGGCGCAAAGCTACACAGAGAAATCCTGTCTCGAAAAACAAAAAACAAAAAACAAACAAACAAACAAAACCCAAAAACTAAAATTAAGGATTTCTAGCAAAGAACATACTTAAATAATTATCTGTATTTTATTCGTGAACACATGTAAAAATTAAGATTTTTATTACCTATTGAGCACAATATTTCTGTTTAGGTAATCCCATACTGTATGATTCTTTAAAATTATGAGTTGCAAGTGTTCATGAACTGAGCTTTCCAATTGCAAACTATTTGTTTTCTTTAATAAGATAAAGCAGTATAGTCTTTGGAGGGTGAATTTTATTTGTTTCTTTATATATTCTGCCTAACGATCCATGATACTCATGAGGCTCCTCTGGTAAGTTAATGAGCTCTAAAAACAGACTTGCATGAGTCCCAAGTAAAAAAGTCATATGAACACTAAAGGCCAGAAATTAGCTAGAATGAATCAAATATTCCTCCATGTGAGGAAGTTGTTTTATGTTGGACAAGTTACTTGATAAGCCATTAAATGTCTCTAGTGACATTCTTGAAAATTTAGCAAAAATGTCATAATGTCCAATGACACTTGTTTACTGGGGAGCTTATTACATGGCTGGCAATCTCGGCCTATGTTGGGGAAAACAGGCACAGTGTAAACATGACTGTATGTAGCAAAGCATTTGTACCTTAATTTTAATGTGTTAGTTGCTAGAAAAGAAGTAAAGAATAGAGTAGCATGGGATAAAAGACACTTGTATTACTATTACAAATTGTAAAATATTCACAAGCCCAGTATTGTGCACCCAAGTACAGCTACAATGAGCTCAAGAGTGCGTCGGCTGGGTCGTGCTCAGGAGACACTTGTTTTGCAGTTCTCCCGACCTCCAGCTCTTATCTGTCTTTTTGTTCCCCCCTTCTGTTTGGTTCATTGAGGTGTGTATGTGTGTGTGTGTGTGTGTGTGTGTGTGTGTGCGTGTGTGTGGTGGTGTGTGTGTATAGTATGTGGCATGTGTGTTGTATGTATGTTGTATGTGTTTGTTGTATATTGTGTGTGTTGTGTGTCATGTGTGTTGTGGTATGTGTGTGTGTTTGTGTGTTGTGTGTGTTGTATAATGTATGTGTGTGGTGTGTGTCTTGTGTGTTGTGGTGTGTATGTGTGTGTAGTATGTGGCATGTGTGTTGTGTGTATGTTGTGTGTGTGTGTGTGTGTGTGTGAATATCTGTGTCTGTGATACAGATATTCCATTTAGAACCCAGTACTCCACAGCCACTTGTTTTTTGCACTTTGACCCATTATGAGTCTCTTCAATCAAATAATTTTTCTGATGAAACAATGTGAAACTAAGGGTTAAAAATTTGATCTATAGTCTAGTGAACAACATGCAAATAAAAGAAGGCAAAAAGTTATATATTCATTTGATTGTTGAGTCTTCCTCCAAATGCCTGCATCAGCCTTCATGTTCTCGGTGCTTCCTGCATGCCTTTGCCCACGATTGCACCAGGTTTCCCTGCTTTATCACCATATTTCTCTGAGCACCATCTGTGGAATTCTCATCTTTCTTCATCTTGAACTGCTCGTTGCACAAAATGTACTATATAATTTTGTATAATTTTCTTATCTAAATCTATTGCTGTTTTATGAAGTTTCAATGTATAGAGCAGCTTTACAAAACCTCCAACATTCAGTTTTTACCCGCTTCTCTGTCTTTTTTTTTTTTTTGTCTCCCCTTTGTTCTATGCAACAGAGATTTCTTATTTTGTTTAATTTTCCCACTTGGAAATTAATGTTTCCTCAAGCATTCTTGGCCCTCAAGGATAAAATCAGACTGCACACTGTACATTGTGTTTCAACATACACACTGATTTTAGGGAAACAGGATTTCTACTAAACAATGTCAAATCTTTCTACCCAGGATAAATTCTAATATCCTCATCAATTTTCTTGTCTGCTTTACCTAAAAATTCACATACTGGATCTCCAATTTGCAGTTTTCATACCCAAGAAAATATACAATTATGGCATATTCTTAACGCTGCTGATGTGGGAAAGTCCCAAGTGAAACACACGGAACACTTCCTGGGTCTGGCTAAAGTGCTGTGATCATGTGTCCATGCAGCCACTTTTATTAAAATGATTTTTCTCGGTGGCCACACCTATGTTTTCTGGGCAGTTCCATCTTAGTCCTGTAGGTTTATACCAGGAAACCATTTCCCCCACTTCTATGTCTGGAATCCTAACTCAGCTGCCTTCAACAGTCAAGTAGGAATTTAAATTTGTGGAGCAGCTCCCCATGACGCGCTGGCATGGTCACACGTGTAATAAAATACACTCATGTGATCAAACACTCACACACCACTGCTGAGCCACAGATGGGCTAACGTCTGATCCCTTTTCTACAGTTTCACCCAGAAACCTAGTCTCCCCTTTTATTTTATTTTTAACACTCATTTCAAATATTTGTTGACCACCTAGCTTTCTCTGAACATACTTTAAATTCATATAATAATGCTACAGTGTTTTGCTTTGTATCTCTAGTCCCCAAAGTAAAGCTTTGCATCTGGTGTTTCTGAACCAAGTACAGCAGAGTGAATGCTGATTAATGCCCTCATGTGACTCTAGCTTGTTCTCATTAGGGAGACACATTTGGCCTCTTTTGAATAAATTCCTGGCATTGTAGCTGGCAAAAGATAGGCGTGAGGACAAAGGGCCAAGCTGGAGGGAGAGGATATGTATTGGAATGGTATGGAGGGTGATGGTGATTAACTGGGTACCAATACCATCACCAGTATGTTGGTCTCCATTTTACTTACTCTTGGAAGAAGTCTCTAGAGTTCAAACTATTTTGTAAAATCCCTTTGTGTATATGAGAGTACAAATCAACATGAGTGGATTGAGCAAAGGTGATGCCAGGACCATTCCAGTGTGAGAAGGAGGAATTCTCATCTCTCCTGTGATAGTATGTCCTTATCGCCAGTTACTGGCAGCTTAAAGCACACAGTGGGAATGTCATTGTGAGGATGCAATGCATAGCCTCTAAGAGGACATGGCAGCATGGAGCAGAGCATGTCATGCTGGTCTAACAGAATCTTTGCAGACTCATTTTCTGAGTTTGAAAGTTCCTGTGAGACTTCTTGAATGGGCCCAGAGGTAAGTCACATACAGTCTTTGAGGATTTAGGTTGGGTTGAGATTTTAGAAACTATGTATAAGGGCAGGGCAAAACAAACACAGTTTTGAAACATCAAGATTTCAGTTTTATTTTCAGGTTAGAGGAACATAAATCATTATAATCATTATTTGAAATTATAGATAATACTTTAGTTTTTAAAAAAATTTTGTAATGTGTGGCTTATTATTTCCAAAATGGATTTTAAGAGAATATAAAAAAAACAGTATATACTGTTTGGGTAATTCAGCATGTCATCAGATTTTCTCTATATGGAATTACATGTAGACATAGTTATATACATATAATATATAGCTATATATAGCTATAAACCACATATTTTGTGTTTATACAGACACATATAATTATTAGCCATAAAGAGTTGCTAGATTCATTTTACAAAAAAGGAATTTGAAACTTTTGAAATGTCCAGATTTCTGCATAAAAGTAGAAATCAGGTACGGGTTAGAACCCCCGTCCATGTATAACTGTTTCAGTTCTCACAGATATTTTTTTTCCCACTTAAATAAAAAAGGAAAAGACACTTGTCAGTCTGGGGAGGGAAGAGTCATGTTTATGTTTTGTTTAGTTTGCTTAGCTGAGTAGCAGGAGCCACTGTGGTGCTTGGGGAGAACAGAAGAGAAGCAGCAGAAAATAGCCCTGGAAATAACAGGGTCTATGCAGCAACCTCTACTTTACCCTCTCCAAAGAAATTATTCAAGTGCATTTTATAATTATCTTGGTGTTTACTGACTCAGGCATTATTGCTACCAGACAGACATTACCAGCATAATTTTGGTAGCAGTAAATAGTAGAAAGAGGAGATTTTACAAATGCCAGGAACCTCGGGAGTAAAGCAGGAGATGTCCACAGAGGTGCCAGAGCATCTTAGCAAATGCTTTCTCTATTTACATGGAATTAAAGTGCTTATTTACCTCAGTGGAGTGAAACCCATAATCCTAGTAACAGTAATTTTGTGTACTGTTAAAATTTTCTAATTTTGGAAACTAGTTTTTAACATATACTTTAAAAAATTCCAGATGCATGTACATGTCCTCACACATGCCAATTGAAAACCTTTTCAAGGCAAAAAAAAAGTGACATTTTAAATTATTATCAAAAAATTTGTTCTGGTTCTTCTATTCTGTAAATGGATGTTTTCTGTCCCAACTGCCCTGTCCCAAATAACTAACTCAGAGGCTCAATATCAATGTTCTGGCAATAGCTCAGGCTTGTTACCATCTAACGCTTACACTTAAATTAAGCCATATTTCTATTTATGCTTTGCCACATGGATCATGGCTTGTTACCTCATTTTCTACACATTCTGATTGCTTGGTGGCAGGCTGGCATCTGACTCTGCTCTCTTTCTTCTCATCATTCTCAGTTTGGCTTTCCTGCCTAACTTCTTGCACAGCTATAGACCTGTCAACTTTTTGTTAACCAATGAGAGTAATACCTATTCATAGTGTAGAAAAGGATTGTTACACAGCACTATTCAAACACTATTAGAGTCGGATAAACGTATAGACAAATGTATAACTTGATTCTGGAAATGGTTCTAATTCTCTCTTTTCCTTGTGTGTATAAGCATTTATCTACAGTACTTATTTATTCTATAAATGTTCTGAGGGAACATAAAACAAATATTGACCAATAAAGATGGATAAAATAATTTTAGTCTAAAATACTACAGTGATTATAATTTCTGTGAGTTAGTGTCATGTGTAACTTAAAGAAAAGCCCTGAAGCCACGTGGCCAACTGTTGGAGAATCACTCTCATGCTCCATAAGATGTCAGTTATTATTCCTGCTCATGTGCTATTTGCCATTCATATGGGGGGTGCAGTGCAGTGATGATGAACACTCTCTGATTCTAGCTCTTCAAATCTTGCTTGTTGTAAGTTCATATTTCTGGCCAACTCTGCAAAATGGTAGGTAGACTTAGGTCTTAGTAGAGACCCTAGGCTCAGCCTGGGAGGAGGGAACTAGACCTGACTGGGCTGACTCCACCAGGTCGATCTCAATCCCCGGGGGAGTCTATGCCCTTGAGGAGATGGAAATGGGGGGTGGGCCGGGGGGAGGGGGGCGGGCCGGGAGGAGGGAGAAAGGGGGAATTTATGGCTGATATGTAAAGTTGAATTATATTGTAAAATAAAATAAAATAAATTCAAAAAATAAATAAATAAATAAATTATAACTGGAGTATGATGAGATTTAATCACATCTGAAGTGTATTGTAATTTAATATTTTTAAGATTTATGTAACTGATCTCTATGAAATATATTCTAGTGTTATTGAATTCCATTGTACCTCATTGTCTGACCTTGTATTGTGTCGTGATTTAAAAGAAAATGGCCACCATAGCGTGTGGCACTATTAGCAGTTTTGGCATTGATGGAGCATGCCTTGTTGGAAGAAGTGTGTCACTGTGGGCATAGGATTTCAGGTCTCCTATGCTCAAGCTACACCCAGTGGGGGACACAGATAATATTCTTGCATGTATGTCAATATGTAGAACTCTCAGCTCCTTCTCCAGCACCATGTCTGCCTGCATACCACTATGTTTCACCATGATAATAATGGACTAAACCTCTGAAACTGTAAGCCATACCAACCAATAAAATGTTTTCTTTCATAAAAAAAAAAAAGTGTCCATCAGCAATCACTCATAAAGAAATGAGACAGGGCTAGTTCTGTGTAAAATGTGCAACCCCACATCTTAGCCACAGCAGCCTTGCTCCACGCAGCCTATCATATTCTCTATTCCTTCCACATGGAAAGAATTGCCCCTGCAACACAGATATACATTTGAGATTTCTACTGCTTCAATTGTGAGGTATAAAATTGATTTTTTGGTCCATTCCCATGTGTTTGCTAGGAACACTATCCATGCTTGTCATTAGAGAGCTTTTATTTCTGTACTTCAAACAGTTTTAGCAGCCTCCTCTCTCTTCACTAAAACATGCACCTCATTTTTTCATGCATATCTGTAGGCCTTTTGAGACTGTGGAGTCATGACATCTCTTTTCTCCTTACAGCTCTTGTTCATTCAGATATGTGTGAGCCCTGTGAGTTACAGCTCATATACTATTTATTCTTGAAAACATCTAGTTTGAAATGAATTTTTCTTTCTTGTGCCAGCATCTTAGAAACACTAATAAATACACAAATATTCTTTATGCATTTTCCAAAGTCACCCATACATTAATGTTTTCCACAGTCTTTTACTTTTCTAGATTTCTGATGAACTTAGATATTGAAAATCTCCCATAAAAATGAGAAAAAGTCAGATACAAATTCATGTGAATAAGTGATGGAATTATCAGACCTCAGTTAAGATAAAGTATTGGCAGTAATGCAAACTCTGATTTCTAATGAGTTTAACGTGTCTTCATGAAATGCAACAGTGTGCTATTTTGAAGTGCACCCCTGGCTATTAATCTTCAATCAGTACTAAACTGGAAGAGAAGGCTTATGTACAAGAACCCCTCATTTGAGTTTGTTGACCAGGGCTATCCAAAACATACAGCCTATTGCTGTTACCCTTGGTTACCCCCTAGAGATGGAAGGCAAGTCCCTATTGCTGAAGACACCGTGCTCTTCAGAAACAGGGCCCAGAGACCCCTGAGCTGGAACTGACCTGAATGTCCCTTCCATGAGGACTAGCTTTCATGGTACCAGAAGGAGTGGTACACATGACTAGGTGGCAACCAACAGTTCTCTATTTGGACTTAAAATTCACTCAACAAGAGGGAAACTATGCTTGCTACTAGAAACTGAGCTAATTACTCAGTGCTAGGGAAATCATGGTTGTTGGAGGAGAATCCACAAGCACTAATATGCTATACCAACATAATCCCTAACAACAATCTATGAACATTTATCCTTGTGCCCACCGATAAGTGTAGTCTTCACCCCTCATCATGGAAATTTCTTTATAACAAAGATCACTACAGAAAACCACAATCAATCAATATGCAGAGTTGTGTAGCCCAGTCCCAATGGATACATTAAAAACAAAACAAAACAAAACAACCCACTCTAGCACCTAAAGGCTCAGGGATCATTGTTGAAGAGGAGGGTGAAAAGTTACAAGAGCCAGATATCAGACAGATTGCCTTGAGTCTGTTGTCTAGTAATATCAGAAGATATACCCATAAAGTATCACCAATATGGCTACCCAAATGTCAGTGGAACAAGGAAAATACCAATAGACAAAAATGCATGGGGAAAAGCCCACAAGGCCTTAACTCTACACAAAGAACTGTAAGCAACTAAGAAATCTGAGAATGGGAAGGGTGGTCTTCTCCAGGAAAGAGCACACCAACTGGTTATCCAATATGCCAGACAGTCAGCCCTGAAAACACACATACATATATCAACATATGCATGCAATAGTGATTAGTGAAAAAATGGGCCATAAATTAGGAGAGTGGGCAGAATTTGGAGGGAGGAAATGGAAAGGAGAAATGTACTTATATTATGGTATCAAAAATAAAAGTAAAGAAGTAACTTGCAAAAAAAAATTGCCTTGGGCCTGGAAAGATGGCCCAGTGGTTAATAACACTTGTTGCTCTTTCAGGGGAGCAGAATTAGCTCAGCACTAAAATCACAGCTCACAACTGTCTGTAATTCCAGTTGCAGGTAGGTGATCCGATGCCGGCTTCTGACTTCCTTTGGCACACACGATGCACAGATACATATGCAGGCAAAGCACCCATATTCACACAGTTTTTTTAAAGTTAAATTTTAAAACAGGGTTAGGTGTTTAGCAGTTGTTCTAAGTAAATAGAAAATTTCCCAAGCCTTTCTAGTTTCAGTTCCAATTGTACGTATAGGTCCACAGTACTATGCAGAGTGCTGATTCAATTCTTTTCTCACTGGAGTCTCTATGCACACTTATCTCAAGGTATTTCTAGAGTATCCCAGGTGTTTGTTAATATGTATTTTTAAAAAAACATCAGGAATACCATTGACAGTATCTATATTTATGATTAATAGGGTAGTAATAAATTTGTTTCTTTAAGTAAAAATATGATAGAAAAACATGCTGTGCTAAACTGCAAGAGGTATTTCTATATGGGCATAAGAACAGTGTGCAAAATATGCAATATGTTAAAAGTGTTCATCTAAAGGTCATAGAATAATAGACAGTTTTGATTTCTTTTTAAATTTTTTGTTTAGGCTTACTTTATTTTACATGTGAGTGTTTTTCCTGTATGTATACACACCATGTATATGCACCATGTACATGTCTGGTATCCACAGAGGACAGAAGAAGTCATTGGATCCCCTGGAACTGAAATTACAGATGCTTGTGAACCACCTTACTTTGCTAGGAACCAAACCCAGGTCATCTGCAAGACTAAGAAGTGCTTTTAACCACTGATTTATCTCTCCAGCCCCTTTACTTATTCCTATTATTTTTAATATTTCCAATCAGTATAAAGTGTTTGCCTTGTTTGTGCATTAAAGAACAAATATATGGAGATATATTGAACAACTGGCAAAAACAAATTCAAGACTAAGATGCATCTGTAGTGAACAGACTATTTCATTGATTTTATAAATATTTATTTAGAATGTTATATGTTCTTAGGATTCTTGTGGAATATGTCAAGTTTTCAAAAAAGGAATGAAATGTGCTTCCTACAATCAATTGTGTAAGACATATTTATTTTTAGCCTATTGAGGATAAAATGCTATGCATATTACTACAAGGAGCATAAGATGCAGAGATGAGGAACTTTTTCCAGAATTATGATTAAAATACTTTATGAGATTAGTAGATATGGACAGCAAGATGTTGACAATCAGAGAAAAGATGTCTAAATGAAGTACCCATATCCAGGAATGGGTACAGACAGATGTAGATGAAGCATTTGGAACAAAAGGAAGATAGGTAGATTTGAATCAATTAAAATACTATCTGAAAGCCATTGATGAATAAAAATAAACATGCCGATATTCCTGGGTTCAGTTTACAGAGTCAATAGAAGGGTAAAGCAGAGATTAAAACAGTGACCAGTGATGAATTTTAGGTAAGGTAGATCAGAGTCACATGGCAAGTCAATAACAGAATGGGGGAGACAATGAATGTGGTTTGAAACAAGTTGCATTTGGGAAACTTTCATAATCCATTTGAAACCAGTTCATTCATCTATGAGCTGCATGGATGTGGGGCTCATAAAAGAGGCTTTGGTGAGACATAGAGAAAAGTGGGCAGTCTTTGTGAATATGGTTACCAGGAGTGTAAAACCACTTCACAGAAAGAACTAGAGTTGACTAACCCAGCCACTGAAACTGCAGCATAATGAGAACAAAGAAAAAGACAAAAAAAATTGGAGTGTAATATTAACTTCAGGCAAATGACAATGAGAGCCAGATGTGGTATTATGGTAGTAACAGCTAGAGGAAGCTGAGGACATTAGGGTTACTTTCCTTGCTGATTTATCTTTCTGAGTGTTACCAAGAACAACCATGTAGCATAGCCAGTCTATGAATTGAGAATTCCCGGAGCCAAGTGCATGGTAGACACTTAGAGAGCCATATAGTAATGCAATAGACTGGATATACATTAACTGAGAGAAGGAATAAACTAAAGCCTAACATATATCTTAATCAACATTACCAATATCCTTTCTTATTAACATCAATTTGTACCATGAAAGGTAAAAAATATATTGACCTATTAATTTTAATGCAATCTATGATGTAGATGCAATGGATTTTTTCATATGCAATTTTGACATTCATACCTTGACATCAGAGGTTACACAGCGTGAAAAATGTATATATTGAAACATTAAATATTCTTCACATCACTTATTTGGTGCTTTCCTTTATTGTACTGTCAGAAACAGTGGTAATGTGACTATGCTCCTGTGGTCATCTGATTGGGGACTTGAATTTACTCCAATATTTCTTCAGTTTTATATTTAATGTTTGATATTGTCATTATCTATCAAAAAGCACATTGGATTCGTTCTCCTAAGTTATCGAAAGAATGATCTGACTTTATTTTTTTTTCTCATTTTCTTACAGAAAACTTGTGAAATCTGGGCTGTGGCTACAGTTCATTGTTAGAATGATTACCTAACACAAATGAGGATCTAGGTTCGATTCTCAGAATTGGGGGAAATTCCTTTTCAAAAAATTAAAAGTTAATGTCTACTTACAAGAGGACAAAAGCAATGATCTGAAAAAAAAAGACATTCCTATAGCCCAGTTGTTAATAATTATTGTTTCAAAACAAATTAGAATAGCTGTTTTCTTGAACATTTGTTGTGAAGATGAAGATTGTGCTCATAGTTAATAAAATTTCATGAGGTCCAATGTCTACAGGCTTCCATTATACGTTCATTCTCAAAATAAATCCATATAAAGAAAATGTCAGATGGCTAACTCTAAAATCAAGAATATTAAATTTGCATGTGTCTATTTTTCACCACAACACAAACACACTTTGAAAATTAATTAGCAATGGCTGCTGGGATCATATTACAACTTCTCTACTTCATACACTCTAGTGCTAAAATATCCAACTATGCTCTTATGCTGTGCCTATTATCGTAAATTCATTGTGATCCCAAAGGACATATATGACTTAATAACATGGGATTGCCACTAGATTTTCCACAGAAGGGCTTTGAAATTGGCAAATCGATCTTCAAAGATGAGGATTGTAAAGAAAGGCCACCTCCTCCATCATCTTTTTTTTTCTTCCTCTAGGTATTCTATTTACGTCATCTCACTTTGTATGAGTTTAATTTAAAAGAATCCAAGACCAGAATCAGAAACAGCTTTAGACAGTTTTTAAATCAAGCCCTTTATTCTATTCATATGCCGCCCTATTCTGTGTTATTGCTGTAAGTGGGCCCTGAGTCCAGGTCTAACATTATGAGAACACAGCTTTTTCTTGGCAATTTGAACTGCTCAGAAGTTGCTCCTTGTAAGTAGGTGATGTATCTTTCCCCATTTTCTTCCTATCACTGGTTTAAATTCCATCTTTTGGAGTCATGTGGAATAAGATATATTACACCTGATATGATAACCTTGCCCAACTTTGTCTGGGGCCAGCTGGCACACGCAAATCTTGAGGCTTAGGCTCATCTATAACTTATTAGCTGCTATATGCTTCAGAAAATACTGGAAGTAGTCTCCTCATCATTCCTAATATTTTGTCACATAATAAAATTTCAGATTTGATGGGTTGGGGAGATAGCTCAGTCAGTAAACTGTTTGTTATGCAAAAATGAAAACCTGACTTTGCATCTCCAGCCCCCACATCAAAAACCTAGAGCAGAGGAAAATGTCTATAATCTGTGTCTGCAATCCCCATGCTGGAGAGGTGGATACAGGCAGATTCCTGGGTTCAATGAGTAGCCAGTCTTGACAAATTGATGAACTCTAGGTTCAGTGGGAGACTTTGTGTAAAATAAAAGATAGAGAGCAATTGAGGAAGATATCCAACCTCCACGGGCACACGTACACACACCAACATGCACACATGTACATACACATAAACAATCACACACAATTTTACAACTCATGTTCTAAGCATATAAACTCATGACCAAGTGCCAACTTGTCTTAGTTAAGCCAAAGAGTTTCACATGAGAAGTAAGGATATGCGACCAAACTGGAATATGTTCTCTACCTGCTCAGATTTCTTCAGTGAGAAAGAATGCTGGCCATCGTACCCTGAGCTTGAGACTGAAGTCAGATTAGACTGCTACTAACTGGCTGACTGTCATCCAATGCAGCCCTTGACTGGGGTATTAACAGAGAAGTTGTAAAGATTATAGATGAGGTGAGTCAGTTGCAATCCCAAACAGTATCTCAGACCTGTCAACAACACGATATAGTGATTACAATCAGCCTGTTGATCGAAGGAAGTTTTCCTTCTAGCTTTCCCTGGATATCTGTGGTTAGGCTATGTGGTTGTTGGAAAGGAAATGGCCCCCATAGGAGGTGTGCCCTTGTTGGAGGAAGTGTGTCACTGTGGGGGTGGGCTTTGATTTCTCCTATGCTCAAGTTACTCCAAGTGTCACAGTTGCTTCTGCTGCCTGCAGATCAAGATGTACAACTTTCAGCTCCTCATCCAGCACCATGTCTGCCTGCATGCTGCCACCATGTTCTGCCATGAAGATAATGGACTTAAACCTCTGAAGTTGTAACCCACCCCCAGTAAAATGGGGTTTTCCTTTATAAGAGTTGTCATGATCATGGTGTCTCTTCACAGCAATAGAAACCCTAAGACAGACTATTTGAATTCTTGTTCTCCTAAGTCAACAAACTTCGTAACTGGCTCACCCCTACCCCTTCTTCTCTTTCTTGTGGTGCTTATACAGTGTCATTAGAAATCTCTTTGGTAGATGTGAGTTTTGTGCTTGCTGCTGTGGTGAGAGAGTTGGTTTCTCCCCTCTTAACAGTCCCAACCATTTTTGTAGAGTACTGCCTGACGCACACACCATGTAATGGATTAAACTAACAAGAGTCACTCATCCTAAAACTGAAATGTAGACATTTTGTCCACAATATCTACTCTATTTTATCTTTCTTCTCTGAAGTCCCCGATGGTTACTAATTCTACTGTCTGTTTCTATGGTAAAAATGTAGCTGATATTAGCTAAACTGGAACACTTTTGAAAAAATCAAATTTTGAGAAAATAATGAAGACTTTTTTTTAAATCTGAGAGTGAAATAAGGTTGTAAAAATGAAGCATATGATAACAGCAGACTGTTGATAATTCCAAAACAGGGAAAGCAAGCATCCTCCTTCCTTAGGTACCTGCAACACAAACTGCCCCTCTGCATTCCATGCACAGAGAGAAAAACGATCTTAGCGCACACACACAAAGCTTGGAACCAAGTTCACAAAAGGAAACCAGTAAATTGGTGAGCTGTTTAAACTCAGACAGACTTGGTAAATGCATGACTTCAGGCAGGATGAATCTTATCATTAGTTTATCCATGGGAAATAAACATAAAGGGTCTGGTTTTGATGTCATGATTTCTGCTCATTCTCTTTCATTCTGGTATCTGGGGAAATCCAGCTAGCCAAGGTCTCTGTGTAAAACCCTGGGGCACAGAGTGCCCCTGACTGCTGACTGCTCATGATTGGAAAACCTCACTTTTTTTTTTCTGTCAAGTGTTCTCTCTCCTCGATGCTTCTCATGTGGTATTTTTACTTATCTCCACTAAAGGAGAGTGCCACAGTCCATCTCTCATTCTGTCCTTTCTCAACCCCTTACTATCATCTATCATCCAGAGTTTAAAAAGCATAGCAAAAGATGACTCTCAAATCTACCTGAACTTTCTTTAGTCATCAGTTCTATGAACCCCAAGGTTACTCAGACCATTTTACCATTTAATGGAAAAATCCATTAGCCAATCAACTCCATAACCCTTCAACAGAAATTCTCTATCTCTTCTTTTCAGAGCTCAGCTTTGCCCAATTTAAATTTAGACTTAAAAACTTGTATATTCACATTTTATAATAGTTAAATGTTTGTTAGGTGTTTGGAATATGTCATGCTAATCTGAAAATTATCTCACTTAGGTCATTTGTATCAAATGAACTTGAAAATGTTCACAAATTAATGGCTAAATTCATCCAGAAAGGTTGTTGTAAAGATGCAAAAGACTGTGTGTAAAAATCTAGGGCAGTAATTAATATATTAAAGGAATGTGACAAATAAATAATAAATAAATTTATTAGATGATGGCTTAGGCATGGAATTTCTAATATTTTACTGTATGAAAATTTTCTACATGAATACAGCATATTTTCTTCATTTCTACCTCTGACATCTCCCTCCTCCTCCTCCTCCTCTGCCTCCTCTTCCTCCTCTTCTTTTTTTTAATTTATAATTTTTTTGAATTTATTTTATTTTATTTTACAATATAATTCAACTTTACATATCCGCCATAGATTCCCCCGTTTCCCTCCTCCTG
>CABHPP010126273.1:0-22856 GCA_902168425.1 Peromyscus attwateri
ACACACACACACACACACACACACACACACACACACACACACAAAACAAAACCAAAACCCAAAATGTGGGTAATAAGTATCTTAATAAATAAAGTAGTCCTTGTAGCCTGGGTGGAACATTGCCAAGCTTAAGGCTAATAGTATTAGGTCAGATTTCAATATATACATATATTTTAAGACACAGATTTTCAGGTAAGAAACTAAAAATGTTAATGTTGATTAGAGGTGAGAAATTACTATGTTGTAATGTTCTGCCAGTCAGAATTTTAGAAATCTCCAAAACAGAGAATGGTAACATTGTTGAGGGAATGGCAGGTGCTCTTAAATTTGTAACTATTTAGATCTTTTGAACTCCCATGAAAAAATAAGATGGAGTTGAGTAAAGGTACTGAAGCAACTGTATTGTGGCAGCTGGTTATCTCCTTCCATCGTGTTCGCCCCAGGGATTAAACTCAAGACACCAGGTGTAGGGGTTGTGCATTTACTTGTTGAGCCAAGATCATTGGCCCTACTGACAACTTTTAAAGGATTGTTGGCCGTAGACACTTAAATTATCAAATGTGGCTGCAAGGTAATGGCCCATTTAAGTCACATGGAAAGTAGAATCCTCAGAACTCCATCAGCAGTACCACAAGCGAACTACTCGTAGACCATGCTGTTTAAAGTAACTGTCTTTCTTGCTCACTTTTCTTTGCTCTAGTTTATTTTTTATTTTTTAAGTTTTAATTTTTTGTTTTTCAAGACAGGGTTTCTCTGTGTAACAGTCCTGGCTGTCCTGGAACTCACCTTGTAGACCAGGCTGGCCTCGAACTCACAGAGATCCACCTGCCTCCGCCTCCTGAGCGCTGGGATTAAAGGCGTGCGCCACCACCGCCGCTCCGCTCAACCACTTTTCTTTTTGTCATAGGAAACTGACTCAGGTTCCAATGTGGTAAAATTTTAATTTAAGTTTTTAAAAATGGACACAATTACACTTATCTTGTACAATGTGATATTTTGAAATATACACACTGTAGAATAACTAAACTAGAGACAGTTAACATGTTCTACCTCACACAGTTATACTCCTTAGTGTGAAAACATTTAAAATCTTCCTCTTAGCACTTTCAAGAATATATTGTTATTAACTATAGGTAGAGTACTGTGCAGTGGTCTCTTGAGCTTATCTGAATAGGGCACATTTTAAATGGTAAATTAAAGATAAAGTATTATAGTCAGAAGAGCTGTGAATCCCAAGACTCAGTTCTGTAATATTGTGTTTTAAATAAATTTGAAAATTATTTCTTCATCAGAAAAAAATGAAGGGGCTGGACTAGGTAATAGTTAAGATTCTTTTTTTTTAAATTAAAACTTTATTGTAAAGATCTTGCCCGTTAAAAACATCACACAGTAAAAATTAGCTAGACTCAAAATCTTCAGATTATGTCAGTCAAATTATAAGTTATTTACACGTTTACCTTTCCACTCCAGCAACTCCTTTCTTAATTAGTGTCTTTCACTAGAGTCTTCTGTGCTCCACATTGTCCTGATAGTTCTAGACTTGCTGCCACTCACCCACCGCCATGTGCACAGGGTCATCTAGGGTACTCCAAAAACAATTCCCAAGTATTCGGTCTTTCAGGTGTGTACTATCTGCTGCATTACATGAAAGATGTTCTACTGTAAAGCTAGTTCCATGAAGATGTCTAGCAATATTTCATGTTATCCTGTATCTGTGTTCTCTGAGGCTAACCTTAGTGGGTATTTATTATGTCCCACTGGTTTGTGCTGGTTTCAGCCAGCAGGATACACCAGCAAGAGATCAGAGGGTTGGAAAACAGTGGTTAGAGGATTTATTCCCTGCCACCTCCTACTGGCTGTGGTTCCGAATTGGCTGCACTCCTCAGGTTTGGCCATCTTCTCTCATGTGAGTTGCCGCCCTCTGTCGAGGCTCTGGCAGCATCTGGTGTTGTAGGAAGTTCTTCCTCCCCTCTCCTGGTATGTGCCATGGTGTTCATCATGGTTTCCGACTGCTGCTTGCACCGGGATGTGTCCCCGTTCTTTGTTGGTTTCTGTGAACTCTGTCCATATCGTCGTGAGTGCTGTTGCTATTTCCAGGCATCCCTTTGAGTTTGCCCAGTAGCTTGCTGCCATACAAGCCTAATTCCTGTGTCACCATTTAACATTTCAAATACACACTGAGCATGCAAATAATGTATACGTACAATAATCACCATACATTTTACAAGAAGCTTGTTTAGGGAGAGAGGGCGGTAGGGAGAGAAATGATGACACCATCTTAATTATCTTATGAGCCGGAGGATGAAGAGCATGGTTTGCCAAGATGGAACGGCAGTTCTCCATCATCTATCCTTCTCTTGTGTTTACTGGAAAATGAGAAAACATTAAAACAACTTTATTGCAGTAGCAGCAAATAAAATTATCTTTGCTAAGCGAATTAGCAATATTGATTCTGTAAATTAGTATCATCTGATTAAACTAATCACTTCAGCGAGTGAGTGTACAAATCATCGGAAAGCTTCAGCAAGATTGCTACGCTATGGTTTTCAAGATGCTTTTCTGATCGTCTGTCCCTGTGACTAAGCACAGCCCCTCCTTTCAGTGGCTGTCTGTGACTACTGAAAAAAATAAAAGTTCCAATTGAATTGCTTTCCTTGGGTAAGAGATGAAGAGATGTTAAGATTATTTAAAGATTTCCCTGGATAATGGATCTCGTGCATGCTGTCATGCTTGAAGCACTGGGTTTAATTCCCAGTACTGGAAAAGCAACACACACACACACACACACACACACACACACACACACACACACACACCCTCCAACCCCCAACCAAGTAAACAAAAACAAAAAACAGTTCTGGATAGAACTGTAGAATTATAGATGAAACTGTAGGGAAAATCCAATAACAGTTTACCATGACTGTAAAATAAGCCAACTACTAATAACACCTAGTCAAAGTAGTTTTTCTATTATTTATTATATGAAAATATTGTTTCTTTTATTCACTGGAAATATCTGGCATACATGGTCGTTCTTCACATAAATGGAGTTATTTTTTGTAGCATAGTACTTCCTCCATGTAGAAATAATCAAATTACCTCATGGATATAAATTCTGACCAGAGAAGAAACAGCCAAGAATATCTTAGTCTCAACATGTCTGAAATCTTATCATTATGATAAAAGTCAAATACTTGAGTCTGATTTCCTTCTTAGTGTCTCAAAACAGTTTACAAAATCCACATTCTATGTATTTACATCATATGTCATCCAGTTCTTAGTTATATTTACTTCAAAAGCTACTGGTATTATACAGAGGCAAGAGGAGACGTGGAAAGAATTCCCAAAGAGAGTGTGTAGAATGAGAAGAAAATGGAACTCGTGAGAAATGTAGACAATTAGCGATTACTTGTGGCATGGGCACAGAAGTAGCACCCACAAACCTCAGTGAGAGGGAGAACAGGGAAGTAGGAGAGCAAGAGAATAAGGTGGTCCAGAAGCTAGAAGCAGCTATAAAATATAGCTTAAAGCCCCTGAAAAATGTTTATACGAAGTACAGGAAACTAAGTCCAATAAATGCTATGATTAAGAGTAGATGGAGCATCCATCAAACAAGTACATCCATGCAGGAGAAAGGTAGAGCAAAACAGTGGAGCATCTAATGGACCACAGGCTGAGAAAACTGTCAGATGGAAACGGATATTCATCTGAAGTACTAGTTAAGTACTTGTAAGTACTACTTACAAGCAATAGTTAAGTTAGATAAAAAATCACACAAAACCAGAAGGGGTTTGGGCATTCTATTAGTAGATACTTGAGTACAAAGCATCTCTCGTGAGGAATGTAGGAGTTGGACCAGTCTGGAATCTGGGACTTCCTTTTAAAATTTTCCATTTTTTAATACATCAATATACTTTGATCATATTCTTCCCCTCCTCCAACTCTTCTCAGAGCCTTCCCATTTCAATTTCATGCTTATTTTCTCTCTATTTCTCTCTAAGAAAGAAAACAAGAAACAGAACAAAACCAAAAATGAAAATCAAAACAAACTAAACAAAAAAGAATATAAAACAAAAATTGCCTGAACAAAACTGAATAAATAGCACACAAAAAGCATGCAGTCCATTTTGTGCTGGCTGAATAATCCTGGGTTTGAGACTTGCCCTGGATTGTAGTTGATATACCCAGTGGTACTTTTGTAGAGAAAATGAATTTTCTGAGCAGGTATCAACTGAAAATAGCTTCTCAGGGGTGGGACTTTGTGTCCCAGCTAAGCGCTGGGGTTTGGTAAGCCTGGTAAGGCTGTCTCCCTACGCCAATGACAGAGGAATGAGAAGGAGAGGTGGACCCCCAGAACTCCGTCAGAATTGAAGAAGTGGGTGGGCCTGGTGTCCAGGAGGCAGGAGATGGATCGCCCCGATACTGTGATGACTACCTGAGGCTCCCTTGTAGCTGGAGTTTTCCTTCCTGGCCCAAAGTCAGGACAAATCTCTCTCACCCGCCAGTCCCATAGCCACTCAGACCCAACCAAGTCTTACAAACTGTATGGCCATGGCAGGCTTCTTGCTAACTGTTCTTATATCTTAAATTAACCCATTTCTATAAATCTATACCTTGCCATGTGGCTTGTGGCTTATTGGCATCTTCACATGCTGCTTGTCATGGCGGCGGCTGGCAGTGTCTCCTTGACTCAGCCTTCCACTTCCCAGAATTCTCCTCTCTCCTTGTCCCACCTATACTTCCTGCCTGGCCACTGGCCAATCAGTGTTTTGTTTATACAGAATGATATTCACAGCACTTCTCTTTTTCTTTTTTCAAAAAGGAAGGTTTTAACCTTAACATAGTAAAATTACATGTAATTTGGGAATTTGGGCATAGCTTCTCTTACTACTTCCTGCTGGAGGGGGGCACTGTATCTTATGGGGACACAAAGAAAATTTTAGGATTGTGGAGTGGTCCATGAGGCTGTATTGTCTGAGCCAGTTGTCTTGAAACCATTCTGGATGTTGGATCATCTGGGCCATGGTGTCATCGGAGACCTTTCAGGGGGTCTTGGCTGGTCAAACCTGATGTATCTTAATCTGGAACAAATCCATAGCCTCTGGCTTTCTGTGAAAACAAAAGCAGAGCCTCCTTTCCAAAGCAACTATCCTTAGATCCAAATTTTGAAGTCAAGGTAACTTTAAAATATACATTTTGGCTTAACTCAACAGCTTTTGCAATCAAATGTTACGAATATCAAAGAGAACATGATGTAGTAGCCATCTTTACGTGGCTTATTTTTTATATTACCTTGAGCCTATTGCTTTAAACCGCAGCATTCTAAGACTGAAATGGCGCTATGGCTGCTGGCTCCCTACGCACCTCAGCTTTCCAACATGGCGGTGATACGTTTACCACCTGCTCTGGGAGCCTTCGTGGGTCTATGCTTCTATCAAAGCAGTGTTTAGCCCAGAAACCTCTTTTTTTTGTTTTGTACTAGCAAAGGCTAAATCCACAATGCAGCTTAATGTGCCACTTGCAGACACCTCATTCCCGCCATACAGCAGGTCGAGCATGCACGCCAGGAACCCGCCATAGTAGCTCAAACACGCAGGCTGCCACTAACTTGAGAGCGACAACTAGGAACTGTTTTTAGCTCCGTTTTAGAATCTTTTTACTCAGGTTTTAGGTGGAAACTCTTGCTAACACGTTGGGCGCCATTTGTAGCTGGACTTTTCCTGCCTGTCAGCACTCCCTGTCAGAGATAGCAGTGGTCAAACCAAGGGAGCAGGGGCCCCTGATCAGTTGTTCATGGCCAGACCAAGAATGTTGGTTGAAGGGCGATCTGGGCTTGATGTCCTCATGCTGTGAGGGACATGGGGACAACCCACACTCCAGTGCCTTCTTGATGGCACCTTGGACATGGTCTGGGTGGTTTACGAGGGTTTAGACAGGCCTGGGCCCAGCGACCCTCCTGACCGCATTTAAAACAAGGACACAGAGGTTCTCGGGCTTTAGGAGACCAGGGAGCCTGTGCTTTTGCTTTGGCCGGCTGAAAGGCCTTAGGCATCATCAGATATTTTTGTTTTGGGGCTTTTTTCTCTCTCCCACAGTACACCTTGAAGGCAACAGTTAAGACTTCTGCCTATGGAGTCAGAGGTCCTCCCTAGACATTTAAGTGTGGCCCTAAAAGCAGAGAAACTTTGTGAGAAGTAGGTCGTAAGGAGTTGCTTCCCATCTGGGGTATCAGGATCCAGATAATATATTGTAAGAGGGCTTTTGGAAGGCTGTCTAGGAATTGAGATGGGATTTCATGCTTTTCCTGGGAGACCATGGCTGGGGTTACTTCTGTCTCTAAGAGTACCACAGTGGGGCTGGACACTCAATGGTCAGGTCACTTCATGGGACTCAGGGAAACCTTTATACAAGAAAAGAGGAAACTTACATAATTGCCACTGGTGAATGGGGTGCTAAGTGATTGATGAGCCGGAAGATGAGTGTGTTGCAGGTGGACTGGAAATGGGGCATAGGGTCCCAGAGCAGCTCAGACCATGATGGGGTGCACAGGCACCAGGAAAGCCCGATTGGTGAATTTTTGTGGTCTAATTCTGGGGAAAGCTCGAAGGTTGGTGGGATTTTGTGCTCAGGGATTGGTGGGATTCTGCAGCCTGACTCTGGGGCAAACTCAGGGATTGGTGGGATTTCAATCCCTGGTCCTGGGGTCAAGTCATGGGCAGGGTGTTTTTCCTTAGCCCCCTTTCCCCTACAGTAAGTTTAGAGAGATCAGAATGGAGGCCAGGTAAGAGGATGAAGGTTCCCCTCCTGAATGTCCCTGGTGTGGCAGATTTGGTTCCCTGTTAGAGAGAGGTTCTGCAGGTTGGTGGGGTCACATAGCACTGAAGATTGGCTGGAAAGGCTGAAAGGGGCTGCCAGGAAGGACCAGGGACTCTGGGTCTTCATCAAGAGCCCGAGACCTCTTGAAACTACCTTCTGTACCCACCTTTTAGACAGCATCACACCATGAAGATGCTGTTGGAGTGGAACAAATGATTCAGCCGAACAGGGACAGAAAAGACAAAACTTGAAAGATGGGCTTAGGTGAAAGTAAGGGAGCATGAGGATTAGATTCTGTGGTGTAGAAGGCACCATCTATGCTTCCAGAGGAGGGAGGCAACCAGCACCTCTACCCACTGTGACACCTGTGAACCACACCAAGGACCAGCATGGCAGGATAACCCTACAGGTGCAGCAGGGGCGCACACACCTTGGTGGTAACCGGCAGCTCTCTAATTGGACCTAAGACCCACTCAACAAGAGGGAGACCATGCCTGGTATAGGAAACCTAGCTAAATCCTCAGGGGTAGTAAAGTCATGGTTACTGGAGGGGATTCTACAACCACCAATGAACCAGCACAATCATCACCAACAGTCCACAAGCATTTGTCCTTATTCCCACAGATAAGTGTCGTCTTCACTCATCAAGGAAACTGCCTTTTGCAACAGACGGAGACCACTGTGAGATTGTGTCTCCTAATAAAATCAGAAGCTACACCTTTAAAATTTGACCACCCAAGTGTGAGCTCAGCAAGGATGACACCAATGGCCATGCCAAACTGGGCAGGGGAAAACCCACAAGGCCTCAACTGTACACAGAGAACTAGAGACGACTGAGAAAAGCTGGGAGCAGGAGAGGTGGTCCTCCCCAGGGAAGAGTGTATCAGTTGGTTGTCCAGTGCCAAAAGGCCAGCCCTGAAAACCTACATATAAGTAACATTATGTGGACTCAGCAGGTTGTTTTAGGGATATATATGTACATATAAATATATATTCATGCAATACCAATTAATGAATAAAGTGGCCATGAAACATTGAAGGATGGTAGGGAGGAGTGTACAGGAGGGTTCAGAGGGAACAGAGAGAAGGGAGAAGTGTTGTAATTAAATTATAGTCTCAATAATAAACAAAAAGTATAAATAAATAAACAAAAGTAATGGAGAAAACAATTAAAAAGAATTGAGAGGAAATTTCAGAAAACAAGTGCCCCCATTTGAAACATGAAGACAGCATAGAAGTGTAGCTCTGTGGGCCGTGTCTTCTAAAAGGTCTGTGAAACTGGGAATGGGTGGCATTAAAAAAGCAGGGAAGTCCAAGTCATAAGAATGAGAATTGGAATAACACCTCCACAGACAGGGAAATCACGCTGCAAACACCTGCTTATCGAAGAGGAACTTCTGAAAACACACACTGAAAGCTAGTAAGAAAATGATGTACACACGAACAATTTTAAAAAATGGTGACAGACTTCAGGAAATAATTAGGAAGAACAACAAAAACCCTCCAGCATTGAAAACTAAAACCAGATGGGCATGGTAGCTCTTGGGAGACTGGGTCATCCTGAGCCTCATGATAAATTTTGGGGCAGTCAGAGCAACATGGTGAGATCCTCCTCCTCCCTAAGAAAAATAAGGTAAGAAGGAACTCAGGAGTGGATAAATATAACCAATAACTTCTTTTTAAGAAAAAGCACAAGCAAGGAAACCCTTTTCCAGTTGTTTATGTTGGTTTATGTTTTTAATATATTTTATTAATTCTTTGAGAATTTCATGGTGGGTACAATGTATTTTGATCATATTTACCTCTTCTTCGCCTAAGTCCCACACCTTGCCAACCTCATGTCTCCTTTTTTGAACTTACTTACTGAGTCAGATTTGTGCTGCCTCCATACTCAAAAGTATGGGCCACCTGCTGAAGTATAGTGGATCTACCAGTGGCCAAACACTTAAAGAAAACTGACTTTTCCTCCCCTAGCAGCAATCGACTGTCAATAGCTCCTCAGTAGGAGTGAGGGCTCATGAGCTCATCCCTCATAAACATAGGGATTTTGACTGGCTTGATTTTATGCAAGTCTTAAGGTAGGCAACCAACTGCTGTGGGTTCATGAGTGCATCAGTCCTATGATGTGCAGAAGACACTGTTTACCATGGTCCTCTCTGACTTCTGGGTATAAGGCTATTACCGTACTCTCTTCTGAAGTATTCACTGAGCCCCAGGGATAGAAAGTGTGACTCAGAGGTCTCATTTATGGCTGAGCACTACACAGGCACATTCACTCTGCCCTTTGACCAGTTGTGAGTTTCAGCATTAATCACTGTCCACTCAGAAGAAGCTTCTCTGTTGAGGTCCGAGAGCTGCACAAATCTATGGGTGCCAGAGGTAAGTGTTTAGAAGCTAATTTGGTACTGTGTCAGTTTAGAAAGATAATAATAATTGTTTCACTCCAAGGACCTATGTAATTTCCCAAGAAATAGGTTCTTGGACAGATTTACAACAGGAGGCATGTGTTTCTTCCTGTGGAGTAGACTTTAAATACAAACAAAAAGTGATTGGTCACACACACAACATCCATACCACTATTACATCCATGAGCATAACTTGCCAGGTTGATCATTTAACTTTCAAAAAAAAAAAAAAAAAGAAAGAAAGAAAAGAAAAAAATGAGATAGATAAAGGATTAAGCAACTACATACCAGGTCAGGCCCCACGCTCAGGAACAGATGACCAACATAATTTGGACACCATTTTTTTTTTGTTAATGGATTCCCCCCCCCTTTTTTTAAAGTTAGGAAAAGAACATGAATTTGGGCAGGTAGAGGAGAAGGATCTGGGAGGATTTCAGGGACAGGAAAGAATATGATATGAATATGGTGAATAAAAATGTCAAAGGATGAATTTTAAAAAGAATAATCAGTGACTATAAATGAGGAGGAACACTGAGGTACTGCTGAGAGATACATATTAAAGTTTTATTCGTGGTGTAAGTGGTTACAAAGGGCTTTATCTTTTAGTAATTCATTCAGCTCTCCATTGGAAAGTTTTATCTTTCATTTTATATTGACAAATTATGTCTTGTGATATAAAAAGTGAAGTTATGGTCTATGTGGGATATTAAATAAAACTAATTAACATTTATCATCCCAAACTTTTGAATTTTTGTGCCTACAACATATCAAATTTATTATCCTAGCAACTTTGAAATGTAGAATATATTATTGTTTACTGCATCTACTTTGGTATATCATATATGTTAAGGAAGAAAAACATTTTAAACTTTTAGTTTTGAGATTATACTTCAACTCCAGCATTACCCCCTTCCCTTTGTTCCCTCTAAATCCCCCTATATACCCCTCCCCACTTGGCTTCAAATTCATGGCCTTTTTTTCCCACTAATTGTTATTGCATGCATATATCCTAAGTATAACCTGTTCATATAGGTTCATAACCCTATAATGCTACCTGTATGTATGTTTTTAGGGCTGACCATTAGGTACTGGACATCCATTTGGTGTGCTCCCCCCCGGGGAGGGCAAACTTTACTTTTACCAGCTTTCCTCAAGTTCTTTGTGTAGGATTGAGGCCTTCTGGGCCTTTTCCCATCCAATTTGGCCTGTTCATTGGTGTCATTCTTGTTGAGTTCATGTATGAGCAGTCATATTGTATAGACTTTATGGGTGTAGCTTCCGCTATTACTAGGAGACACAATCTCACAACAATGGTGGCTGCATTAATCATTTAAAAGCAAGTTCAATAAGCAGGCAGAGTACAGAGCCAGATAGCAAGCTGACTCTTAAGTGACCTCAGGTTGCATTATTAACTTGACTGTGAGGTCCACCTGACAGAAATCCTCCTGCTTCAAGCCCCCTAAGTGTAAGTCACCACACATTGATTAATAGAATATTATATGTATGCCTTTTATAAGTTAGACTCAAGTATAATTCAACTCCGGTGTTTCATTATTAATTTTCTCTCTGAATGATTCACCCATTGTTGAAAGTAAGATATTGGAATGTTATTTTCAATGTATTGCAATTTATCTGTCATTTCAGAGCCTTTAATATTTGTTTTGTATAGTTTAGGTGTATCAATGTTTGGTGCATATATATATATATATGTTGAATTGTTACATTACTTGATAAAATGACCCCTTCATTATAACCATGGTTTCTTTCCCAGCTATGGCCTCGTACATGCCAGGAAAACACTACCAATAAGCTTTATAGCCAACTCTCATTTTCCAGATTTTTAATTAAAAGTATATTTTCTCTGATATAAATATAGCTACTTCTGGTTTCTTGTGGTTTCTATTTGCATGGGATGTCTTTTTCATTCCTTCACTTCCAGTTACTTTAAAAGTGAGATGGGTACCCTGTGGGCAGCATATAATTAGATTTTACTTCTGCATCCATCCAATCATTCTTTCTATTCTATTCATTTTTATTTGATAACTTAGTCCATTTACATCCAAGGTAGCTACTGATACATAAAGTTTTTCCACAAATACTTTATTAATGACATTGTTTGTTTTTTTGTTTACATGTTTCTTACTCTCTAGCCTGTGATTTTGAGTGATCCAGCTGGTAATGACTCTGGCAGGTAGAACTTGGGTTTGGGCTCTCCATATAGGTGGGATGCTTGGTGCCTTGCTCTAAGGTCAGGTGGGGCAGTTGGTTTGGCCCTGCCATGTAAGGAAACCATTGAGAAAGCTCTGCAACCAGGGCATCACCATTACGTCAGATTAAGTAGCAGAGCATCTTCGTAGTTCAGGCTGTACTAATATCTGGGTTAAGCAGTAACAGTGTTGTGGGAAGGATGCTTGGGATGGTGGAGTAGCTCATCTGTACTGTGGGAGCAGCTGCTGTGTGGAATGCATAATTGTGGTTTGTCTTTTTATCTATACAGGGCCAATGAAGAAAACTTTGAAGCTAGGCTGTGTATTATTTACACTCCTGGGTATGACAGATATAGCCTGCCCTCTTTGCTGAAAATTGTTCTTTGTTTCTCTATGGGTGGGACATGGAGGTGGTTCCAAAGTGTATCTTGGAGGCAGGATGTTCAGATTTTAAAGCAGGGCACAGCTTCCCATCACTTTTGGTAGTGACCAGCCTAGCCTTTCCAATGGATTGGGTGTCAGTACTAGCAGGTACAGCAGGCTACTCTCTGATCTATGTGCTCACACTCAACTTTGGCCTCATATTCAGAGTGCATCAAATTTTGTAGGACTTGGATAGCCCTCATATCTATCGAGGAAAGCATAGTACAAACACTAAAACTAATTTTGTTCATTAACTGAATAAAAAAATGAGTACAGAAATATATTAAGATATAAAAGTGAAATGACATGTGAGGTGAGGGATATGCTGATTACTGTATCACCATGAATATGAAAAATCTTCGATTAATTAAGCATCAAAAATGATACTGGGATTCAAGGTTTAAGAAGGGATGTGGTGGGGGGTAAGAGAAAGGAAAGAATGGATAGGTTAACCAAAACTAAAGATATCCTAAAAACTCATATGGAAACTTAGTACTCTACAACCTAGTTAAAATATAATTAAATAAAAAAAGAGAGAAAGAGTTAGAATACCAGTAATCTTCATGGTAAGACATGGGTTATTAAATGGAAATCTCAGTGTCTAGCTTGGAATACCTGTTACTGACTGGAGAGGCTGCAGATGTCCCAGCCAGGCTTTTAAGTAGATGGTCAGTTGATGTTCTTCCTGAAGGCATTGTCTACTACCGTTGCAGGAGGGAAAGAAATTCAAGCTGAAACTTACCCCCAAATGTCCTTCCTGCTGGTAGTTCTAGAAGGTGCTATGCAGGGTTCTGGGGGAGGAAAGTCATCACTGAAACCTGAATGCTGCAATACTGACCTTCCAGGCAGGGGGCCCTGTACAGAAGTGGCATGAAGGTTATGGGGATCTGAGGCTGGCTCCACAGGAGGACTCTCATGTCTGTTATTGTAAGCCAGTCACAATCCCATGGCTCAGGAGGGCATAGGCTGTACAGGAGAACCTACTCCTATTGTGCTAAGTGGCAATGTTGTCAAATTGCTATCTAAATCTATTTCTTTTTCCACATAAATTAGTACTGTTCTTAACTTTGGCCAGAGACGGTGCCTCTGCAGGGGAAGCCTCTAAGGCAGGCGCCTAACTGCTCAATGTGCTGAGAGTAAGTGACTGTTGAGCGCTCAACCCAAAGTGGGACATCTATGCGAACGCCCCAAGACTCAGGAAACAGTGGAAGGGAGAGTAAAAGGGCTATAAGAGCAAGTGTGTGTGAGTGTGTGTGCGTGTGTGTGTGTGTGTGTGTGTGTGTGTGTGTGCGTGTAATAAGTTGCTGTTTCTGAACATGACATGGCTGCTATACTCAAACTCACTACAGTTACGGTTACTTGCACAGGATCAAACTGCTAAGAGCAGCCAATATGCTAGCACACAGTGCTGATGGGACTCAGGGCGTTACAGAAAGACAAGAGGAGAGGATGTGTGGGTGGGGAGGACATGCTGTGGGGTGTCCAGGAGGAGTAGGGGGGTAGGAGATGGATATGACAGTATGCACGAGACGAAATTGTTAAAGGGTAAATAACCAGGTTAAAGCACTGACAGATCAAACTGAAGAAGAAGAATTTATGATTCCTGTAGGTGCAGAAAAAGCACTGAATACAGTTCTAAGTATGCCTTGATAATTTGATAGACTGTTTAAAAACGTTTGTAGAACATTTAATTCTCAGTTTAAATATCCAGTTCATATTCAAGTTAGAAACCTGTAGCATGAATCTTAACAGGTCTTACTAATAAAAACAAACCTGGATCCAGGTATTGGGGTGAATGCTGGAAGATCAGAGAATCAGAACAAGCCACAGCTAACCTCACCTTGCTAATTCCTCAGCTGATCCCGTTTCCTCAGACTGGAAGCTTCTGAGTCCTTATCCAGAATGAATCTCAGCTGAACTGCTGTTAGAAGCCTAAAAGCTTAACCAGCTCTAAGTTCCTGGTCCTCACGCCTTAAATACCTTTCTGCTTTCTGCCATCACTTCCTGGGATTAAAGGCGTGAGTCATCATGCCTGGCTGTTTCCAGTGTGGCTTTACACTCACAGAGATCCGCATGGATCTCTGCCTCCCAAGTGATAGGATTAAAGGCGTGTGTGCCACCATTTTCTGGCCTCTATGTCTATCTAGTGGCTGTTCTGTCCCCTGACCCCAGATAAGTTTATGAGGGTGCACAATATTTTTGGGGAACACAATATCACCACAGAAACCTGATGACTTTATCTGCTATTGGCAGTCTAGCCGATATAACACAATGCTGCAGTGTAAAGAAAATGTCACACCTATTTAGAAGAAGCCAGAATATGGGGAAAATGCAAGAAAATTGGTTGAAACTTGATTAGAACAAAACATGAGTTTAACAAGGAAATAAGGACTGAGCTAAAAATAATCCATGCACTAAAAATAAACACTGTGATATCAACAGAAGACATAAAGTAAACAAAAACAAATAGAGCATCCCTGAGGTAATGTTGTCAATGTGTACATGTTGTCAAATACTCTAAAGTGTATGAAAGTGGTGCTCACAAGAACTGGGGGGAAATATTTGAAAAGATAACAGTTTTATGAAATTATAAGTATACAAAACCAAGAACATCAACAGACTCTAAGCTTAATAAACACAAAAGAATCCCACATTAAGGAACAGCTTCCTGAAATCACTAACAGTCATAAAGATGAGGATTCAGTGCAGCCAAAGCAACATGATAGCTTGTGGAGGAAAACAAAGGCAGTAATTGTAGAATATTATCTTAAGGTGTGTTACTTTTGTTTATGTTGCATGTGTTTAACTCGGTGAAGCTGTGTTATTGTGCCTGTCTAAAACACCTGATGGTCTAATAAAGAACTGAATGGCCAATAGCAAGGCAGGAGAGAGAAATAGGTGGGACTGGCAGGCAGAGAGAATATATAGAGGACAAATCTGGGAAGAAGATTGAGAAGTAGCCAGAAAAGGAGGAAGCCCCGGGGGGGGGGGGGCAGCCACCCAGCTACCCAGCAAGCTGTGGAGTAAGAGTAAGATTTACAGAAGTTAGAGAATGGGAAAAGCCCAGAGGCAAAAGGTAAACAGGATAATTTAAGTTAAGAAAAGCTGGCTAGCAACAAGTCAAGTTAAGGCCGGGCATTCATAGTTAAGAATAAGCCTCCGTGTGATTTATTTGGGAACTGGATGGCAGGCCCCCAAAAGAGTGAAAGAGTTTTTAAAAAAAAACCAATAACTATTAATTGCACACTTCTCAGAAACAGTGCACACCACCAGATAACAGAATGATGTTTTTGAAGTGCTGAACAGTAAAGAAACAAAGGAAACCTGCCATACTTATCACTACTTATCATGGGAGGCAAGAAACTGAAGACACAGTAATGAACTATGTGTAGTACCTTCATTCACAGAGTCATGGAATGTATGATTGCCAAATTTTTATTACATGTGTATTTCATGAAAAGGCATCCAAAATATGCTATTAAATTTAAAGAAATGGGGCATGAGAGGCTTTGCTCAGCACTTGACTAATTTTGTTCATGGAAGCCTAGCATGCTCATACACATGCCAAGAGCAATGACTGGGAGGCTCTTCCTCTGAGTCTCAGTGGTTATCTCTGAGTGGCAAGATCATACGTGATTTATCATTTGGGTGATGTGTTTGTCCCATGTCTTGAAGTTTTTTTTCAACGATCATTTTACACTGGTAAAGAAGGAACCGTATAAGGAATCTAGTAGTAGCTGTTACATTGTGAAGTTTGTGGCTAGCCATTACCCTTCTCATGACCTAGATATCACGTTTCTGAATCCTAGGCCAGAGAAAAGAGAAATCACATACAATTTAAAATGATCTTTGAATTGCCGTTCTGATTTTTTTTTGCATATACATTTTATAGTTGGATAATATTCTTTTAGATAGTGGTTTCATATATATATATATATAGCTAGTTTCAGAACTATCCAAATGGTTTTGTATAACTGAATTAAGACATAAAGGCATGCAAAATTTAGTGTGTAAGTAAATCCAAAAACTTTTCAAAGGTTCTCAGCATGTAAAATTCTGTGTTGATCACAAGAAATTTACACTGTGATGGAGGAGTCTTCCTGTCTTGATGAGCAGAGTCCTTTCTGCAAACTCATTTTAGCAGTTTATTTAAGGCAGTTTATACTCAAATCAGGTTTGAAAGCAAACCTCAGATCTGTATTGCTTTTTCTACTAAAGATTAATTCCACTAGGTGGAGGCATTTGCTCAGTTTTGTGGTTCACAGTAACTAAACACAGCAATAGGGAAATCTATTAAGGAGAACATCTGGAACAGAGCAGCAGCCTTGATGCTCCTAGGCCTGGAGCTTTGTATTGGCGTGGCCTAGTAAGTGTGTGCAGGCTGTCCTGTGGAGCTTGGAGTTTGCTTTAATGCTTAGTCAAGTAATAGGGTTAATGTGTAAGTTATTTGTGGGGCAGAATAGATTAGTAATCTAGCATTCTTCATGTTTGTATTTACTTGTTAGTCATGTATCCATTACTGACATCTAAAATATAATATATGCTCTTTTCATCGTCTTTGAAATGTTTCTTTCATTTAATGTGATTATTTGTTGATAAATATTTTGTTTAATAGTTTATATTTTTAATGTCATATAAAACAATACCTCTTTATGCCATGGGAAAACAAGTATTATTTTTTGAGTATGCCATACACATAACAACATTCATGATGCAATTCTTAAAGTAACTTAAATATGAGAGGCCTATAATACTGTGGGGAAATTTGCTTCCGTCAACTTCAGGCATTTTGTGGCTATCTTCTTGGGTGTCTACTTTTCTGTTCTTATTGGTGCCATCGTTATATGGGAACAATATCTTTCTGGCTAAGTAGGAAACAAATCTGCTCCTCTTTAGTTGCATTTGAAGTTATACTGTTCTGTGTCATCAGCTAATTGACTTAAGCGAGTCTGAAGCACCAAGCACTCTGAAAGCAACCCATTCTCTTTGTGTGCAATTGATTCTCCGAGCACTTCTTTTAGGCACACTATTGTCTCTAATTACATGGCTTTAAAGATATACTGTTAATTGTCTACTGCTGTTTGAATAAATTGTTTAAAAACACAACAGGTTTTTGTTCTTCCATCCCTTGGAGAAAAGTTGGTGGTTGATGCTGTTTCTCTTTTCATCTTCTATCTATGGTTAAAAGAGAAGGCCAAATGTGTCTAATTGTACTGTCGGGAGGCTAGTTTCGAATGTGTAATAGCTCTTGTCTCCTTTTAAAAAAGAACACTTAATTTAAACAATCGTTTTGTGTACGTTGAAGACTACTCACCCAGACATCTGCTGGTTGGTTTTTCCCTTAGGATGAAAGCTTGGCTCGCCAGTTGGTGGAGCTAGGCTACCGAGGGACAGGGGAGATCGTGAAAAGGGAAGATTTCGAGGCAAGAAAAGCAGCTATAGATATTGCAAGACTGGCTGAAAGAACCCAGAAAAAGTAAGTGTCCATGTTCCACATCTAGACTTTGTTATATTCCAGAGTATCTGGAAAAAGCCAACCTTTCTCTACGATGATAACTTGGAAATGTTGCTTGGAGCAGTAAGACTTGAGATGTCTCAAACCTGAACCTATGGTCGGGACGCAGAGGGACCGTCCCATGCTTGCAGTAACACTGTGTGCCAGTTTGATCTCCTAACTCAAGAAATGCAAATTCCAAAATATGGTCGTTATATCAATAAAGTCATGTTAAAAAGTAACTCACTAGCACTGGTTTTATGCATTTATAAACGAAAAATATGTGACATTTGCCTTAGAAGTCTTTGTACTTTTGAAGCATATAAACCTTGGCATTGTTGATGTCCTTGAACTTTTCAAACATTGATTCATGTAAAGACAATAACTGTCACTGGTTTTTGTTAATATGAATACTATAGGTAATGTAAAATATGGATTGAATGAAATGTATGGACACAGGTAATTAGGAACTGGGCAGGAAGCTCATTTGGTAAAGGACTTGCTGTGAAAGCATGAAGACTAGAGTTAGAGCCTCAGAATCATGTGAAAAACTTAGCATGTGCTGTGTGTCTGTAATGGCAGTATTGGGCCAGGGGAGATGGGCAGGTCCCTGAGGCCTAATCCTAAAACAGTGAGAGACCCAGTCTCATAAAACCAGCTGGTAAAACCAAGGAACGACACTTGAGGCTGCCCTCCGGCATCCACATGCACATGCCCACATGTGTAAGTGCACTTGCACACACATGAGCCCACATGTCTGCATATACATATGTGTGTATACACAAAGTCAGGCAATGAAAAGACATTTTCCTAAGGTGAGTTGCATCAGACCGTTAAGACAGTTTTAAAAATTGTTGATAAAACAACCGTCTACTTAACTTAAAAATGTCACTCAGTTTTAAGTGTTGGACATGATAACTGTTTAGAAAATACTGAATTATTCTTAGATAAGATCTTTTAAAAATACCCAGTAATTATCATTAGAAATTCCCATGTACTCATAAATAAGATGCACTGAGAGATGCATGGGTTCTGGGAAGGTGCAGTTTTAGATGGCCATTTTAGTGATTATTGTTTCAGAACTACGTAATCCTATATTTTAACACATTGGTATTCAGCAATTTATGCTTTCCATTGTATCCATAGCGCATAAACTCAAGAGGCTCACTACTATATATATGCATAATTTCTCCCATCAGTGTGACACTCTTAGTACATCACAAGACTGGAATCTGCTGTTGCTTAGGCTAAATCTTTGTCTGGACCAGGCTCTGGAGCTGAATCCCAGTCAGTCAGGTTGTTGTTTGTGATTTTGGGGTTGTGGTCTTCATTTCTTTGTTATTTGTCATGGGATCTGTTCTTTTCTGCTAGAGGCTGTCCATATTCCTGTTCCTTTGTCCTCTCCCTCCAGCCGTAATGGGTCACCTTTGAAATCTTTCCAGCTTTCTCCTCTGTGTTCTCTTTCCTGACCTGGCAGGAAAACGTTCTCTCCTTTAATGATCCCTGTGATGACAGTACGCCCATCTAGATGATCCAGGATCATCTTTTGATTTCAAAATCTAACCTTTATCACCTATGTAAGGTCCTTTTCTGTATGGAAAGTAACAAACTCTTAGAAATAGGAAATTGTCATCCTTAAAGGAAAATTCTACCAGTCACTGGTGATTCACATGACGCTCAGTAACTTACACACAGTTGGCCACTTCAGCTTCCAGTCTTATTAATTTGTGACTATGCAAGTTATATGTGTAAATTGTGTATGTCTTTTTGTTTGTTTGTTTGTTTGAGACAGGGTTTCTCTGTGTAGCCCTGGCTGTCCTGGAACTCGCTCTCTAGACCAGGTTGGCCTTGAACTCACAGAGATTCACCTGCCTCTGTCTCCCAAGTACTGGGATTAAAGGTGTGTGCCACCACCACCCGGCTGTGTATGTCTGATATGAGACATCAGACAGACAGATGGATAGAGACAGGGAAAGACAGAATTTATTTACATATATGTCATTTTATAAGAGATATAAACTATTTCATATTGAGCAGAGTTGGTCATGTTTAAAGTTTAAGATCTGTCCCTGTCACATGTCCATTTTGCGTTTGAGGATTAAAGTGGATTTTTCTATGTGATGGTCTCTTTAACTGTCCAGAGCTGGAAGCCATCAGACTGCTCAAGTGCCAGTCTTGGGAGGCCAGTACCCACCCAGAGCTTTCTAGAAAAGGAAGGTCCTTTCATCTGCGATCTTCTGGTTGTCTTTGTTATGGATGTGTCCCATATGGTGCCTCCTGTCCCATGCAGGAGTCACTTTATTCTTTTCCCTACAAAATCCATTCTAGTGTTGTTGACACCACGGCCAGCAGAGGGAGGCCTAGAGCTAAGAATATTGGC
This sequence comes from Peromyscus attwateri, assembly GCA_902168425.1. Lineage (NCBI taxonomy): Eukaryota > Metazoa > Chordata > Mammalia > Rodentia > Cricetidae > Peromyscus > Peromyscus attwateri. The sequence continues at coordinate 19,726 of CABHPP010126273.1, forward strand.
TTAAGTCTTTTTTTTTTTTTTTTTTTTTTTTGTTGCTGTTGTTTTGTTTTGTTTTTGGAGACAGGGTTTCTCTGTGTAGCTTTGTGCCTTTCCTGGAACTCGCTTTGAAGACCAGAGACCAGGCTGGCCTCGAACTCTCAGAGATCCGCCTGACTCTGCCTCCCGAGTGCTGGGATTAAAGGCTTGTGCCACCACCGCTTAAGTCTTAATGGCAACTGGTACCAAGTTAGAAATCTTTGATGGCATCTACTGTTAGACATGCATGCTCAGAAGTGTGCTCACTTCCCTAGCCTGCAGATGAGATGCTACAACTATGCTACAGTTCTCTAGGTTTAGCAATTGTAGAGCAGCCAGGTGTGGATGTGTTGGAGTATTTTACTTATAGTACCTTCCTAACTGGAAAAAAAAAAAAAAGAGTCTGGAGAGATGGATGTTAAATACAATGGGAAGGGATATTTCCAGGAGAGTAGTTGCAGAAGAATGAAAAATAGGAAAAAATTTTCATGTGCAAAAATTCATAGACAGCCATATGCATTAGGCACTGTGCCAGGTTCTGGGACCAGAGTGGAGAACAAGACTTGGTCACTGCTCTCGAGGAGTCTGATGACTAGGTGAATTAAATTACATCGTTGGTGGGAATGGAAAATGGAAAACAGCTTGGCAATTTTTCAAAAAAATTAAACAGATTCTTACCATATGGTCCAGCAATTTTACTCCTAAGATTATCCCCAAGGGAACCGAAAACATAGGCAGGTAAGTACTCATCCATAAATATTGAAAGCAGCATTATTCATAGTAGCTTCAAAGGGGAAACAATCCAAATGCCTACTAATTGATAAATGTCTAAAAATGTGATATATAAGTATAATTGAGTATTATTCTGTTATGAAAATGCAATGCGCTGTTACGTGCTTCAGCACAGATACACCATGAGAACAGGGGAAATGAAAGGAACTAGACACAAAAGCCCTCTGTGCTTTGAATGAGATGGTCCCACAGTCCTGGGCATTTGAATGCTTGGTTCCCAGTTGATGGTGCTGTTTGGGGAGGCTTAGGAGTTGTGGCCTTGGAGGAAATAATGGCCCTGGGGGGTGGTTCTAACACTGTCATCAAAGGTATAAGTATACCCATTTCCCCTCACATCCATTATTATTGTTATTATTATTATTCAGCATAAGTCTACCCTCTTCTACTGCTTCTATCTTAATAAGTGACAAAGGTAAGGTGTGGTGGCATATGCTTGTAGTTCTCGCTACACAGAAGGCAGAGGCAGAAGGATAGCCTGAGCTCACAAGCTTGAGAACAACCTGGGCAATATGATGAGACCCTGTCTCAAAAAACCAAGCACTAGGGCTAGTGAGCTGGTTCAGCCAATGAGAGCACTTACCACCAAGACTGTCAACTTGAGTAGGATCCCTGGGACCCCCATGGTAAGAGGGGAGAACTGCTTACACACGTCATCCTCTGACCTCCATACGAGGGCCACAGCACTTACCTCTCCACTACACTTCAAATACATGGAATGGAATGAGAATTACCCCTCCCACACTGGAAAGCTATCCTCCAGTAATGGTCAGAAATAATAGCTACCTTTTTCTTAGCTTCCGGTTATGTATAAACCACCGATTGATGACTGAAACATTTTTTAAAGCTGAAAACTGATAAAGATTAAATGTTGCTGGGTATGGTGGCATAGACGGTTAATTCAAACACTTGGGAAGTAAAGACTCACACCATTTCTGGTTCACTCTTTCTGTCGTGCTGTGGGATGTTCTGTATGGCAAATGTGTTGCTAATAAAACACTGATTGGCCAGTGGCTAGGCAGGAAGTATAGGCGGGACTAACAGAGAGAATAAAAGGAACAGGAAGGCAGAGGGAGTCACTGCCTGCCAGCCACCGCCAGGACAAGCAGCATGTAAAGATGCCGGTAAGCCACGAGCCATGTGGCAAGGTATAGATTAATAGAAATGGATTAATTTAAGATATAAGGACAGTTAGCAAGAAGCCTGCCACGGCCATACAGTTTGTAAGCAATATAAGTCTCTGTGTTTACTTGGTTGGGTCTGAGCGGCTGTGGGACTGGCAGGTGAGAGAGATTTATCCTGACTGTGGGCCAGGCAGGAAAACTCTAGCTACACTGTCATCTTATGACTGCTGTTCAAAATGTGAGCCCTCAGCTGCCTGCTCCTGCCGCCAAGTCTCGGCTCTGCCACCATGGTCTCTAAGCCTCCAGGACTGTAAGCCCAAGTCAACTCTTCAATAAGTTGCCTTGGTCATAATGTTTTGCCACAGCAATTGAAAAGTAACAAATAGAACTATAAATGTATACATTTATGTAAAATGCTCGGAATAGGTAAATCCATAAGACAAGTTAATGCATAGTTGCCGAAGCGCTGGAGTGAGGGATTGAATTGGAGAATGGCTGCTAATATAAGTGAGGTACCTTTCATGGGTGGTAAAATATATACAGAGTAATTGACAATACTTGCATTATTTTTACAATACATTTGAAGCTACTCAGTCATGTGCCTCTAAACTGAACACCTTTGTAGTAGTTTTTTTATTTTAATTTTATGTGTGTGAGTATTTTGCTTATATGTGTACCTGTGTACCATGTGCATGCCTGATGCCTGTGGAGGTCAGAAGAAGGTGTTAGGTCCCCTGGAACTGGAGTTACAGATTGTTATAAACTTTCATGTGGATGCTGGGAAGAGCACCAGCTGCTCTTAACCACAGATCTCTCTCTGAGTCATTTATAATACATTTTATGTCAATAAAAGGATAATTACAAAGGTTTATGATAAATTATGATAAGGATTGTGGTAATACCTCGAATTAGTACAAAGTCAAGATTTTGGGGATGGCTGTGACAAAGAGGGGAAGTTCTTGAGACACACCTGTTCAGTTTATTCCTTGATGATGAATAAGAGTTCCTCAGGCAAAGGGTGTGAAAGGGGCACATCCACTGAGCTTCAGGCTATGATAAATCCTCTTCTTCAAAACAATTTCTGTTCTGCAGCCATATAAAGACCTCTTCCTTTCTCCTCTTCCCCTTCCCTTCCTACCCACCTTTCTCCCTCCTCCTCCTCTTCTTCTCCTCCTTCTCCTCCTCCTCCTCTCCTCCTCTTCT
>CABHPP010126273.1:30124-83836 GCA_902168425.1 Peromyscus attwateri
CTTTCTTTCTTTCTTTCTTTCTTTCTTTCTTTCTTTCTTTCTTTCTTCCTTTCTTTTTTCTTTTGTTGCTGTATAGGAAGGCTATTGGTCTTGATGAGTTAATTATATGCCATTACTTTGTTGAGTGTGTTGATCAGCTGTGGGTGGAGTCTTCAGGATCATTTATGCATAGAATCATATCATCTGCAGGCACAGAGTATTAAATATATCTGATGTGTTTGGGAATTTGAATTCCTCATAAATTCTGCCATGGTAAACAGAATTGCTCTGGCCACGTCCCCTATTGTGCACAGGACTGGCTCCTCCTGGGCATACAATGGGCACTGGATATATCACTTGTGGTGTGTAAATGTGAATATTTAACCTTACCTTCAAAGTATCTGAACTAGTTTGCCACCCTACTGCTGAAGAAGGCCCTAGGAATTAAGATGTGTTTCAAAGATTCCTTTCTAGAGTCAGCTTCTACTAGGAAGTACTACACTGGGAGTCAAAACACCACCCTCTCCATGTGATATCCTAAGCCTTGATACCAAGAGAAAAGACTTATCTCCCAGTGCTGGTAACTAGGGTCCACAGTTAATACACATGTGTATTATTTTCTTTTTCAACCATCTATAGGTTTTAAGACTGCCAGAGACAAAGACATATTGAGAATTTCTTTCATTCCACTTCTTCCTAAAACTAAAAATAAGTTCATTTTCATACATATGTAATGTCTCATATGTAAATGACCATATATGTATGTGCATTATAATTTTCCCTTAATGTACATGAGCATTTAGACCCAGAATCACACCATATATCCAGAGGCTCCTTGCCCCCTATAAATTGAGTGACTTTGGTTTTGCACCTTATCTAACCCTTGTCAGAATTTGCTTTATTTTTGCCATTCAGCCATTTTCAAAGTAGGTTCCCTTTGAGAGCTTGATTTTGGTTTCTTATTACAGAGGTATTTTAGCTCTTTAACCCAGAAGACTTCGAGTAGCTTCTACTAGCGGGGAGTTTTCTTTTGTTTTGAGGTGTATTTGACAGTTGGAAGATGATAATAATGATGGCCTGAGGCTATCTAGAGTTCCAGAGTAAGGTACACCTTTTTGTTGCTTGTGTGAAGAATAGAAATGTAACCTGGCCTCTTCCACTGTGAACTGTCCACTGCCATTTGAGGGAATTGTTTAAGCACAGCAGACAGCCAGAGGGGGCTCTGAAGAAAAGATAAGAAAACTCTTTACTTTAAAAAATGAGTTTCTAATATGAAAATATACTATGGCACAAAAATCTTCCCATTTTAGCTTTTCTAAACAAAAAAATATGGTTAAATGCTATCTTGAGAAATATAAACAACTGCTAAATGTATATGTTAGCAACTGACATAATTATGGTTTAAAATATTTATGAAATGAGAACTTGGATATAGGTAGTTTCATGATTATAAGCAGAAAGAAAAACATGAGAGACTTCAGCTGTTTTCAAATATTGTTACTTCTAACAAGTGAAAATAAAGTATTTCAGTTATTGCCCAGATCTACAACTCTTAGAAATATACCACTAGATAAATACATACAGGCACTTAAAATTAATGCAGCTGTGAGAATGTGTGTTTAATATGTATTATTATAGAGTACAAATTCAAATAGCAAAACTCCAAATTTCAAATGTGCTCAAAAACTTGTTGATATAGTTTAAAAACAAATTTTAGCCTTTTAATTTGTTTTGTTCTTAGCAAACTGTTAAAGATGGCCCCATAGTTTCTTAGATTATTTAATACTTTAATTAGAAGATGGATTTTTAAGTGCATGTAGAAGCATGAAGAAAACATGTTTTTAAAGATCACCAAGATATAATTGTTGATGGTCATATTATGGATTGTGGGAATTCTGATTTTGTTTTGACAGCTTTTCTCTTTTAGTTTTTATAGTGTGTAGAAAAATGTTCAGAACTAGTATTTCTAAATTCCATCTTCCCTAATGGGAATTACTTGCAACACCTGAAATCTGATACAAGACTTGGAGAAAGGTACCATGAAATGGTAGCATTCATAATTACAAAGCAAAGAGGCTTAGAAAGAGCAATATATTTTTTAGGAAAAAAAAGACACATACACCACTTGGAATGCTTTATCAAGAGAGCAAGACAGAAGCAAAGAGCAGTCCTGCTTTATTTGGCGTTAGTGCTGCATTCGATTTTGGTCTTTGCATTTGGCAAAGACTGTGGAGACTCTGGAGAAAGTCCAGCGAAGATCAGCCAGAGTGATGTAAGGAATAGGGACCAGGTCCTAAGAGAGGGCTCAGTGGGATCAGAACTGTTTAACTTGGAGGGGGAAGACGAAGGGTGATTTAACTGTCTTCAAGCATTTGAAAGGTTATTGTATGGAAGATACAGAACAGATGTTCTGTACTCTCATAGGAGACCCAATAAAAGGAAATACTTTAAAATTGTAGCAAGAGAAAAAGTTCAGTTGGTCATAAAGATGGACATAAGTAGAAAGAGGGGATTAGACACCGAGACAGGTAACTCAGGGATATGGGGAAGTTTAGTCCTTGGAGATCTTTAAAACTAGAAGTACATAACCATCTGCCTTGGATGATTTAAGTGTCTCCCACCTCAGAGCAGGGAGCTCTCCTGCCTCTGCTTTTGAAACGTTCATCTCTGACATTCTAAGCATATTGTTGTCACCCTCACGGAGCTGTCTGGAAGGCTGTCAAGAACATTTCTTCAAACATAGAGGCTGGAATTGAGCAGACACTGAGGTTCAAGGGGGCTACCTGATGTTTGCATGGTTACATCTGATTTTTCTCAACTGTACAGCTCTTAGTGGTTAGAGCTCAGAGGAGAAGGTATTTCTTACCTGTGTGTTTGTAGAGCTGTATGTGTCATCCCTCCCCCCCACCTTCTCCTGGACTTTCTGCATTGATGCTTTGGGGAATTGTAGAAGTTGGTTTTATATTTAAGATCAGACATTGCTTTAAATTATTTTACTTGATCATGGGGAGGTAACATGTTTCTTCTTTCACAGGTGAAAGAGAAATTGGCTTAGAGAAGTTTAATTACTAGCCTGGGACCCCTCAGTAGGCTAATGAAGAATTCAAAACTTGACTTGCAGCCAGTCCTCCCTGCCCCAGTCTAAGAAGTTGTTTCCATTTAGAAGCACACACGTGGGCAATGGCAATAGCCTATATTGTTTTAGGGATTTCTTTATAGTTTGAATACGTTCTAGAATTTGAACATTTCAACTTCTGAAAGCCATCAGAAAAATGGGATGTTGAAAACATCCACAGCTTAGTGAATCTCTAAATGATGATAAACTACAACCATTTTAGAGGTAATTTAGAGAAATAACACTCTATTAGCATCAATTGGTATTTAATTCACCAGTATGTAATTGTTCTCACCCATTACTTGATTTCATTATTTCCCAAACTTTAGAGTTAACATAATTTGAGTTTTTGCATTTAAAATAAACAATACTTCTGGGAAAAAATTCAGGTGGATAAAAATGAATGTAAATAGCCTAATTTTCAGTTGAGAATGATCAATTAATAATTGTATAGCATTTGTCTTACTGTTGGAAAATGGTATCTACCTTTCTTATTTATTTATTCATTCAATAATACACTCCTGATTTGCCAGGTACTTAACACATGAATTCTTTACCATTTTTACTATTTGCTGTGTATGGTCTCTGATTCTTGGGACGCTTGTAAGACAAATAGGTGTTGAGATCTCTTCAGCTGGATTTTCTTCCCCATTTTTGGTGTCTGTGCATGTTCACGTGTGTGCTTGTCCACATGTGGGTGGGTGCACATGCATGTATTTGTGTGTGCATGTAGAGGCCAGAGGACAATCTCAGATGTCATTCCTTTGGAGTTGTCATCATTTTTTTTTTTTCTGAGAGGGGGCCTCTCACTGGCCTGAAGGTTGTGAAGTAGGATAGGCTTTTTGGCTAGCAAATGCCAGGGACTTACTTGTGACTGCCTTCCTAGTGCCGTGATTATAAGTGTGTATTGCTGCATGCAAGTTCTGGGCAAAGATCTCAGGCCCCCGTGCTTATGCTACAAGCACTTTATGATTCACTTCTCTCTCCAACTCCCTTCAGTGTTATTTTCTAATATAAAATTCCCCTTTACTTAATTTTTCTTTTTGCATTCTGTAATTTAGATTTCTTTTACTTTATAGTAAAGACAATAGTTATATTCTGATATAATAATAATAACAACAACAATAAAAACATTCATTGGCAATTAATGTGCACATAGGAAGCATTATGTCTTGTATTTTCTCTGCTCTCTGTATGACGAGTATTACTGTAGAAGCTTTGCAAGTACCATCTTCCTGAATATTTACAGTCATCCTAAAGACTCTGGGCTGTCTACCAGTCTCTTTGTAGAGAGTATTGGTTTTAATCACAGCAGGATTAAGTATCTTATGGAAGTCACTCAAGTTGTACATGAAAGAGGTGGGATTTGGATCCAGGCCGTTCAGTGGATGCTTAGTGTTCATATCTCTAGTAGATACAGTCTCACGGTCATTCTAACAGCTCCAAGCTGCCATACTTTATTTCTGATAATAGTCTGAATCAACCTGTATTTCTTACCACTCAGATAAGTATGTACTTATTACAACCTTCTACTAAATGAGTATTTTCTATGAAAATTTTTTTGGATAAAAAAATCAAGCAAGAAATAGTCCTTTTTATTAAGGACTGCTGTGGGATGTTCTGTATGGCAAATGTGTTGCTAATTAAACACTGATTGGCCAGTGGCTAGGCAGGAAGTATAGGCGGGACTAACAGAGAGAATTAAAAGAACAGGAAGGCGGAGGGAGTCACTGCCAGCCGCCGCCAGGACAAGCAGCATGTAAAGATGCCGGTAAGCCACGAGCCATGTGGCAAGGTATAGATTTATAGAAATGGATTAATTTAAGATATAAGGACAGTTAGCAAGAAGCCTGCCACAGCCATACAGTTTGTAAGCAATATAAGTCTCTGTGTTTACTTGGTTGGGTCTGAGCAGCTGTGGGACTGGCAGGTGAGAGAGATTTGTCCTGATTGTGGGCCAGGCAGGAAAACTCTAGCTACAAAGGACCTTACAGTTTAGAGAACTAACTTAGATGTTCAACTAATGTATCTTGAGGAAAGGTGTCCTAACTGGTAGAGGAGCAATGTAAACAACTGGCTGAGAAGCAGAGAGGAGTGAGAGAGTCAGCGTCATTGGGCAAGTGTGCTTCATTGCCTCAGGGAGAAAAGCTGCAGGGTTTGCTTAAGGTAGAGTAACTATGAGAATGTGGGCGTAGACCTTGGGGAACTATGTACTACGGGTAATATGAACATTCCTGCAGATTTTACTCATCAAAGATTTGGGAGAACACAGCAACATGTAGAAATGTGTCCCAACTCTTTTGGATTATGGACATTAGGAAGCAGCACCTTGATAGTTACATATCTGTCCACCCATATACTTACTCATCCTGCCATCTAATTACTTGTTAAAATGATTTCAATTCATTGCATTAGTAATGGTCATCTTTGTGCCCCAGAGCAACCTGTACATCAACAGTATGGTCAACAGTTTAATTAGAATGTGTTTAATAGAGAAAGAGAGGAGTGAAATTGCACAGCAAATACAGAGCCAAAGGTAGACTCAGATACTGGTGAGTTATTGAGTTATCCTGGGGGAAATTTTATCTTCCTTGATATGTTTATCTAATTATTTGTGTTTTTCATTTTGGCAGTTCAATTTTTGTGAGAGTTTTATGCACATCCATTTTAAGTGCAATGGAAGGAGGGGCTTAGCCTTTTTAGTTCAGCATTGTGACCTTGCCAGTATAACCTGCTGTCTGAATTAGAGAAGTGCTGAGGCAGTAGCTGTCATGAATGAATAGGGATAAGTTAAGAAGTTCATTCTCATAGACCAGAGCATCACTCTACCCTCATCACAGAAGCCTCTTCTTGCAGTAGATGGCAGTTAACACAGAGACCCACAAATGGACCATGTACAGAGAGTGAAAGACTTTGGAGTACTAAATGGGATGACCCTAACTCCCCCCCCCCCCCCCCCCCCCCCGCCGCCGCCCCCCAGGCTTAGGGGTTTATGTTTTAGAGGAGGAGAAAAGACGGTAAGAGCCAGTGGTGATGGATGACATCAAGCAATCAGCATCTTCCACATACAACAGGGCTGATACACATGTAAATTCACAGAGGCTCTGACAGCACACACAAGACTTGCATAAGTTCAAACCAGAAAAAAAAAATCCCAGCAAGGAGAAGGGGAGGTGAACATGAAGTCCCACTCCTATTTGAGAAGCTATTTGCATACCCGGTGGGAAAGGGAAACAGTTTTCTCCAATGGAGTGTTCCTAGATTTATCAACCGTATATGATGAGAATATATTGTATGACAAATTTAAATAAAAAGAAAAATTTAGCCAGATATACATGTTGTCTGTGTAGACAGAGGCTGTGTCATAGATTTACAAAGATTCTCCTAGCAATCATGGATTGGTTGTTCATGATGAAGATGTATCTTCCGTCACTAACACTGCTTGGTAATCTAGCCTTTGTCTGTGGCCTCGTGTCTGATGACAATCTGGCAGTTTTTCTGGATTAGCTAATGCGTGATTCGGGCCTAAGGAATAACTGAAGGGCCCCAAAGCTGCTGCTAAGTTCTGATGTTTCTGAGCTGTTCCTCAAATAAATTGGAATTGCAAATTGAATCAAATAAAAGTACTCTGTAAACATTTACTACTTGCATAAAAATGACTCTCTGGCAGAGTAGATTACTAACGTGGGTATGACTCTGAGGACATTGAATCTGAGGGAAATAAATTTTTGATTTTTCCCTTCTCCTAAAAGTCTGGTGGCTGAAGTAGTAGTTCCATTATGTAAAATTAATAATGTATGTCTTGAAATACATCACTGTGAAAAGTTACTGTATGTATTTATGCTACAGACATTAGATCCACTTTCTGTGATTGAAACAACAGATACAAAGTAAAGCCACAGCAACTGGAATTTCTGAAATAACTTTAAAAAGTGAACTGAAATTCCTGATGCTAGACTTTTAGGTCATATTATAGGCAATAGTTTTCTGCTGAAAAGATTCATAGCAGGTGAAGGTGATTCTTAAGATTTAGGAAAACAATGTAGAGTTATTTGGGAAATTTTGCAGAAGCATTGAATGATCATAGTTACAAAGCCACACAGAGCAGAACAGTAGAGTGGCTAGGATTGTTCATTATGGACAGGAGGGATGGAAGTGAATAACCAAAATAGAAAATAGATGAAATTACTTTAGTGGAATTTTGAAAAGTGCCATTTCATGGAGAAGTTGTAGAGAACAGTTAGAAAGTATCATTCATATAAATACTGGAAGGGCAGTTGATACCAACCCTTGTGTAGTCTTGATACCTCAGGGTAAAAATGGAGGTTGATATGAGTAGCATTGATTGTGGGATGTCTTTTGAAGGTTGGCATGATTTTACCACTTAGAATTATGTTTTGTTATATGACAAATGTGTGACTCTATGTCCCACTCATGATTTATCTATCATACATTTTGTAGTTTTTATTTTTACATGATTTTTCATTTATATTTTTGTGATGTTTTGACAAAGTGTTACCCTCTTTTTTTTTTTGAGAATTTAGAGCACATAGCTGAGAATGTGTTCAAAGCAGATATAACTAAGATAGAATCTCATCACAGATGTATATGACGGGACTATTATTTATTTATTTATTTATTTATTTTATTTTTCTTTATTAAGAAATTTTCTACTCACTCCTCATACTATCCACAGACCCTCCTCCTCCCTCCTCCCACCCCCCAGCTCTCTTTCCCGAGCCACCCCACATCCCCACATCCCCCAAATCGAGGTCTCCCATGGGGAGTCAGCAGAGCCCAGCACACTGAGCCTAGGCAGGTCCAATCCCCTTCCCACTGCACCAAGGCTGTGCAAGGTGTCACACCACAGGCACCAGATTCCCAGAAGCCTGCCCATGCACCAGGGACAGATCCTAATCCCCCTGCCTGGGTGCCCCGCAAACAGTTCGAGCCAAACAACCATCTTCCGTATCCCGAGGGCCTAGTCCAGTCCCATGGGGGCTCCACAGCCACCAGTCCACAGTTCATGGGTTTCCACTAGTGTGGTCCGTCATCTCTGCACATCCTCCCATCATGATCTCAACGTCCCTCGCCTGCAGTATCTCTCCTCTCTCTCATCAGTTGGATTCCCAGAACTCAGCCTGGTGCCTTGTCATTGATCTCTGCATCTGCTTCCATCAGTCACTGGACAAAGGCTCTATGATGACAGCTAGGTTATCTGCTAGGCTGGTCACCAGAGTAGACCAGTCCAGGCACCCTCTGGACCACTGCCAGCAGACCAAGGTGGGGTCAACCTTGTTGATTCCTGAGAGCCTCCCCAGCACCCTGCCTCTCCCTATTCCCAATATGTCCTCATCTATCATGGTATATTCCTCCCTGCCCTCCCACTCTGTCCCTGTTCTAGGTTGACCCTCCCATTTCCCTGTGTTCTCATCCCCCACTCCTCACCCTCTGCCACCCCCCCACACCCAGTCCACTCATGTAGATCTCATCCACTTCTCCTTCGCAGGGTCATCCATATGTCCCTCCTAGGGTCTTTTCCTGTTAGCTAGCCTCTCTGGAGTTGTGGGTTGCAGTCTGGCCATCCCCTTCCCTCCCATCTAGTATCCACTTATGAATGAATACATACTATGTTTGTCCTTCTGAGTCTGGGTTACCTCACTCAAGATGATATTTTCTAGATCCATCCATTTGCCTGCAAATTTCATGTATCATTGTTTTTTACTGCTAAGTAGTACTCCATTGTGTATATGTGCCACATTTTCTTTATCCATTCTTCAGTTGAGAGGCATCTAGGTTGTTTCCAGGTTCTGGCTATTATGAATAATGCTGATATGAACATAGTTGAGCATGTGTCCTTGTGGTAAGATTGAGCATTCCTTGTGTATATGCCCAAGAGTGGTATAACTGGGTCTTGAGGAAGAATTATTCCCAACTTTCTGAGAAACTGCCATACTCATTTCCAGAGTGGCTGTACAAGTTTGCATTCCCACCAACAGTGGAGGAGTGTTCCCCTTGCTCCACATCTTCTTCAACATGAGCTGTCTTCAGTGTTTTTGATCTTAGCCATTCTGACAGGTGTAAGATGATATCTCAGAGTTGTTTTGATTTGCATTTCCCTGATGACTAAGGATGTTGAGCCATTCCTTAAATGCCTTTCAGCCATTTGAGATTCTTCTGTTGAGAATTCTCTGTTAAGCTCTGTAGCCCATTTTTTAATTGGATTGTTCAGTACTTTGAAGTCTAGCTTTTTGAGTTCTTTATATATTTTGGAGATCAGCTCTCTGTCAGATGTGGAGTTGGTGAAGATCTTTTCCCATTCTGTAGGCTGTCATTTTTTCTTATTGACCATGTCCTTTACTTTATCAAAGCTTCTCAGTTTCAGGAGGTCCCATTCATTAATTATCACTCTCAGTGTCTGTGCTACTGGTGTTACATTTAGGAAGTGGTCTCCTGTGCCAATGCATTCCAGACTACTTCCTACTTTCTCTTCTATCAAGTTCAGTGTAACTGGATTTACATTGAGGTCTTTGATCCACTTGGACTTGAGTTTTGTGCATGGTGACAGATATGGATCTATTTGCAATCTTCTGCATGTTGACATCCAGTTATGCCAGCACCATTTGTTGAAGATGCTTTCTTTTCTCCATGGTACAATTTTGGCTTCTTTGTCAAAAATCATATGTTCATAGGTGTGTGGATTAATGTCAGGGTCTTCAATTCAATTCTATTGGTCCACATGTTGGTTTTTATGCCAGTACCAAGCTGTTTTTATTACTATAGCTCTATAGTAGAGCTTGAGGTCGGGGATCATGATGCCTCCAGAGGTTGCTTTATTATACAGGATTCTTTTAGCTATCCTAGTTTTTTTGTTTTTCCATATGAAGTTGGGTATTGTTCTTTCCAAGTCTGTGAAGAATTGTGTTGAGATTTTGATGGGGATTGCATTGAATCTCTATATTGCTTTTGGTAAGACTGCCGTTTTGCTATGTTGATTCTACCTATCCATGAGCATGGGAGATCTTTCCATTTTCTGATATCTTCTTTGATTTCTTTCTTCAGAGACTTAAAGTTCTTATCATACAGGCCTTTCACTTGCTTAGTTAGAGTTACCCCAAGGTATTTTATATTATTTGTGGCTATTGTAAAGGGTGATGTTTCTCTGATTTCTTTTTCAGCCTCATTTTCATTTGTATATAGGAGGGCTACTGATTTTTTTGAGTTAATCTTGTATTCTGCCACTTTACTGAAGGAGTTATCAGCTGTAGGAGTTCCCTGGTAGAATTTTTGAGGTCACTTATGTATACTATCATATCGTCTGCAAATAATGAAAGTTTGACTTCTTCCTTTCCAATTTGTATCCCCTTGATCTCCGTTTGTTGTCTTATTGCTCTAGCTAGAACTTCAAGTATATTGAATATGTATGGGGAGGGTGGACAGCCTTGTCTTGTTCCTGATTTTAGTGGAATTGTTTTGTGTTTCTCTCCATTTAATTTGATGTTGGCTGTCGGCTTGTGGTAAATTGCCTTTATTATGTTTAGGTATATTCTTTGTATTCCTGATCTCTCCAAGACCTTTATCATGAAGGGGTGTTGGATTTTGACAAAGGCTTTTTCAGCATCTAATGAGATGATCATGTGGTTTTTTTCTTTCAGTTTGTTTATACGGTGTATTACATTGACAGATTTTCGTATGTTGAACCATCCTTGCATCTGTGGGATGAAGCCTACTTGGTCATAGTGGATAATTGTTTTGATGTGTTCCTGGATTCGGTTAGCCAGTATTTTATTGATTATTTTTGCATCAATATTCATGAGGGAGATTGGTTTGTAGTTCTCTTTCTTTGTTGCATCTTTGTGTGGTTTGGATATCAGGGTAACTGTAGCCTCATGAAAAGAATTTGGTAATGTTCCTTCTGTTTCTATGGTGTGGAACAATCTGAAGAGTATTGGTATTAGCTCTTCTTTGAAAATCTGGTAGAATTCTGCGCTGAAACTGTCTGGTCCTGGGCTTTTTTTGGTTGGGAGGCTTTTAATGACTGTTTCTATTTCCTTAGGGGCTATTGGTCTATTTAAATAGTTTATCTGGTCTTGATTTAACTTTGGTATGGGGTACCTATCCAGAAAATCATCCATTTCTTTCAGATTTTCCAATTTTGTGGAGTACAGGTTTTTGAAGTATAACCTGATGATTCTCTGGATTTCCTCACTGTCTGTTGTTGTGTCCCCCTTTTCATTTCTGATTTTGTTAATTTGGATGCTCTCTCTCTGCTTTTTGGTTAATTTGGATAAGGGCTTATCTATCTTGTTGATTTTCTGAAAGAACTAACTCTTTGTTTCATTGATTCTTTGTATTGTTCTCTTTGTTTCTATTTTATTGATTTCAGCCCTCAATTTGCTTATTTCCTGGTGTCTGTTTCTCCTGGGTGAGTTTGCTTCTTCTTGTTCTAGAGCTTTCAGTTGTGCTGTTACGTCACTAGTCCAACTTCTTTATAGCATTTAGAGCTGTCCATTGTGGAGTACAGGTTTTTGAAGTATGACCTGATGATTCTCTCGATTTCCTCTGGCAGACCTGTCCATTGGTGAGAGTGGGGTGTTGAAGTCTCCCACTACTAGTGTATGGGGTTTGATGTGCAATTTAAGCTTTAGTAATGTTTCTTTTATGAATGTCGGTGCCCTTGTATTTGGGGCATACATATTCAGAATTGAGACTTCATCTTATCGGATTTTCCCTGTGATAAATATGTAGTGTCATTCCCGATCTCTTTCCATTGATTTTAGTTTGAAGTCTATTTTATTAGATATTAGGATAGCTACACCAGCTTGCTTCTTAAATCCATTTGATTGGAATGTCTTTTCCCAGCCTTTTATTCTGAGGTGGTGTCTGTCTTTGAAGTTGAGGTGTGTTTCTTGTATGCAGCAAATGGTTGGATTTTGTTTTCGTATCCTTTCTGTTAGCCTGTGTCTTTTTATAGGTGAATTGAGACCATTGATATTGATGGATATTAATGACCAATTATTGTTAATTCCTGTTATTTTTTGGTGGTAGTGTTGTATGTTTCCCTTCTTTGGTATTTGTTGGTATGGGACTATCTATTGCCTGTGTTTTCATGGGTGTGTCTAACTTCCTAAGGTTGAATTTTTCCTTCAAGTGCTTTCTGTAGGGCTGGATTTGTGGAGAGAGATTGTTTAAATCTTTTTTTTAATCATGGAATATTTTGTTTACTCCATCTATGTTGATTGAGAGTTTTGCTGGGTATAATAGTCTGGGTTGGTATCCATGGTCTCTGAGTATCTGCATAACATCTGTCCAGGACCTTCTGGCTTTTAGAGTCTCCATTGAGAAGTCAGGTGTTATTCTTATGGGTCTGCCTTTATATGTTACTTGGCCTTTTTCCTTTGCAGCTCTTAATATTTTTTCTTTATTCTGTACGTTTAGTGGTTTGATTATTATGTGGCGAGGGGACTTTTTTTTTGGATCCAATCTATTTGGTGTTCTGTAACCTTCTTGTATTTTTATAAGCATTTCCTTCTTTAGGTTGGGAAAGTTTTCTTCTATGATTTTGTTGAATATATTTTCTGTGCCTTTGAGTTGGTATTCTTCTCCTTCTTCTATCCCTATTATTCTTAGGTTTGGTCTTTCATGGTGTCCCAAATTTCCTGGACATTTTGGGTCATGACTTTGTTGGTTTTAGTGTTTTATTTGACTGATGAATTTATTTCTTCTACTGTCTCTTCAATGCCAGAGATCTGCTCTTCTGTCTCTTGCATTCTGTTGGTTATACTTGCATCTGTAGTTCCTGTTTGTTTACTCAGATTTTCCACTTCCAGCATTACCTCAGTTTGTGTCTTCTTTATTGACTCCATTTCAGTTTTGAAATCTTGAACTGTTTTCCTCATTTGTTTAATTGCTTTCTCTTGGCTTTCAAGGGATTTACTGATTTCTTCCCATTTTTTGTTTGACTTTTCCTCGATTTCTTTAAGGGAATTTTTCATTTCCTCTTTTAAGATCTCTAATATCTTCTTAAAGTCATTTTTATGGTAGATATCTTCCGTTTCTTCTGTGTTGGGATGTTCAGGTCTTGCTGATGTAGGCTCTGATAGAGCCATATTGGTTTTTATGTTGTTGACTGTATTTTTGCACTGGCGTCGTCTACCCATCTCTTTCTCCACTTGGTGCAAGTGGTGTCTGTGTCTGAGGGAGCCTCTCTTGGTCTGATCAGTATTCTTGGTCCAGTGGGAGCTCTTGGTCTAGTTGGTGCTGATGGACTCTTTGTCTCAGGGATCAGCTCTTAGTCCAATTGGCACTTATGGGCTCTGTCTCAGGTAGTAACTGCAATCTCTTAGTCCAATCAGGTGCTGGTGGGCTCTGTCTCAGGGATCCAATAGTGGCAGATTTGTGCAGACAGGGTCATGGTCGTAGACTGACCTGTCTGCAGGATGTCTGCCTGTCAACTGGCCTCTTAGTCCAGTTGGGTGCTGGCAGGCTCTATCTCAGGGAACAGTTGCAGTCTTGGAGGGTGGGTGGGATTTGGGGGAGGTGGGGCTTGGGTTACAGGGTCTGATGCGGGATGGTGTTAGTCTGACCTGTGTGCAGGAGGTCTGCCTACCAACTGGCCTGAAACTGGAACTGCAAAGGGTGGTGGTATAGGGGCGCAGGGTTGTGTCCCTGGGCCCAAAACCTAGGGGCTGGGGTGTTTGGGTATGAGGATAAAGACTCACCTCTTAGTCCAGTCGGGTGCTGGCAGGCTCTGGGGACTCCTTTTTTAATGTTGTATGTCTACACATTTTTACATCATAAATAATTGAAATATATCAAGTTGTTCTGATATTTCAAGATCTTTCTATGAATTCCACTCTATTAATGATTTATTTACGGTCAAATAGAGACAAGTCTCCAAATGATGCTAGTTAGTATGATGAGCAAAACGGATAATTGGTAGTTATTTTACAAACTGCTTCACTGTATTATGACTGTTAACTTGAAGAATGGCTTACAGCAAATCTCTGTGTATAAACGTTGAAGTCCTATTTCATTGCTATCCTGAACATGAACACTAGGGTAGGCGGCCTACCACAGCACTTCATCATCAGTAAACATTCCCATGCATGGACTCTCACATGATATGGCTCTTTCCTGGAAGTGATTTCTCATTATGTTTTCGGTCTCCATTTTGGTGGTAATTAGCTATTTTTCCCGTGACAAGAATTAGCTGGGAGACAGTTGTTTCACAATTGGGTGTCAATTTGAAATATATTCATATTTTCTATTCTGTTAATTTTGGAGTACTTCCAGTGCATCTTGCTTCAAATTCTGGTTGACGCATTATAGTTTGGGGAAGTTTGGACAGCTCGTGGCTGTGAGGTCCCCAGTGCTTAGTTCTGCCCTTCAGTTTTATTATTTATTAGTTAATTTATGTCTTGGTTTTGTTGAAAGAAGGTCTTGCTGTGTAGCCCTGGCAGACTTTAAATTGACAGGAATCCATCCGTGCACTGAGATTATAGGTGTGTACCAGTGTTATCCTGGGCGATGCTGTCCATCATTCTAGATTTGATGCTGTTCCTTCTGAAGCATAGCCTGGTTTGGGTGCTTTTAGCTCCAAATCTTTAACAGCCTTCCCTAGCTCTTTCTCCAGCTCGCTTTCCCCACTTGTTTTCTTTCACAGGTCTTTTCACTGCAAGAAACTTCCCAATCTGCCCCACAGAGGTCTTGGTGGTCTGCTTTTGTCTTTCAGTCCTCCGCTTGTTAAGTCCGAGAATAACTCTTCTCCAGGAACTGTTTTATTGTTTTCGCAAAGATACTCCCTCTCCTATGCACCCCATATATTCTATGCATTTTTAATTTAAAATTAAAATTTAATTTTAAAAGTTGTAAAATATTGTTTTATCTTATGTTTATGGGTGTTTTCTCTGCACAGTCTGTGTATCACATGTGTGCCTTGTGCCTATAGAGACCAAAAAAGAGCATTGCACCCCCTAAACTCATTACAAATGGATGCTGGTGTAGCATGGATCTTAACAGGTCTTATCAATGAAAACAAACCCAAGGCCAGTTATTGGGGTGAACGCTGGAAGATCAGAGAAGCAGAACAAGCCACAGCTACCTCACCTTGCCAATTCCTCAGCTGATCCTGTTTCCTCAGACTGGAAGCCTCTGAGTCCTCATCCAGAATGAACCTCAGCTGAACTGCTGTTAGAAGCCTAAAAGCTTAACTAGGCCTAGTTCCTCATCCTCACACCTTAAATACCTTTCTACTTCCTGCCATCACTTCCTGGAATTAAAGGCATGTGTCACCATGCCTAGCTGTTTCCAATGTGGCTTTGAACTCACAGAGATCCGGATGGATCTCTGCCTCCCAAGTGATAGAATTAAAGGCGTGTGCGCCACCATTTTCTGGCCTCTATACCTAGTGGTTGTTCTGTTCTCTGACCCCAGATAAGTTTATTAGGGTGCACAATATTTTGGGGAACACAATATCACCACATGCTGGGGATCAAACCCAGGTCCTTAGGAAAAACAGCAAGTGCTCTAACCCATGGAGCCATCTCTCTATTATTCATGTACTAATGTGATACTTCAGGAAGTTTTTTTTTGATGTATGTAATAGTCTTCCTTTCCTTCTCTTTTGGGGTCTCATGTTACATCATTATATGATGTGTACTTTTTACAATTTTTACATTATCATTTTGTTTTGTGACTGGGCAAGACAGTACAAAGGTTCTTCCATCTTGGATTCTTGCTGAGACCTTTTCCAGGTTTAACTAAAATCTGATCTCCTTGAGGGAGAATTCCATGGGAAACCACCCAACCCTATTCTAGGAACCAAAGGTCAGGATGTCCTAGGTAACTTATCTCAGCCTTTGTTAAAACTGCTTGTTTGTGAGGAAGTCCCTCCAGCCAACCACTTACCTTAGCTTCTGTTAAAACCACTTGCTTCAAACTGCTTACACTGTGAAGTCCCTGTCCCCTGCAGCTGCTGAGCAAGATGCCTGGACAAGGTCTCTATCCTTAAAAATAACATGTTCTGGACACTTGGGGCCACACCTTGGTCTCCAGACACTTGGGTGTGGTCCCAGCCAGCAGGAATAGAGATTTTTCAACTAGCTGTACATTGAATCTGAGTGGTCCTCTCTGGTGAGCTCCCCTTAACAGTCTTATCTTATCATGACTCATCAAAGGCCCTTTTCATGTGTCCACTGGATTGCAATCTCATTGGAGACACAGATTTTGCTTTAATTCCACTGTTTCCCCATAATCTTTAGAACAGTGTATATAGGTTCTCATGAGCATCTATGGAATAAAAAACAAAAATTTCATTTTAAATCAGTTAAATACAAACTGACTTTTAACACTGAGAAATCAGGAAATTAATATACTTACTTTGTGATGTTTTGTGGTCTTACTACATAAAATTTTGGAGTAATGAAATATTATTTATTGTTTGTCTTACAATACTACTTATTTTCTCTTTTAATTTTTGAGTTTATAATATAATTACATACTTTCTCCCTTCCCTTTCCTCTCTCCAAGCCTTCCTTTGCCCTTTTTCAGATTCATGGTCTGTTTTTTTCATTAATTGTTGTTATATATATATATATATATATATATATATATGTATGTATATATATACATATATATGTGTGTATGTATGTATGTATGTATGTATACATATCCTAAACACATAAACACACCCTGCTCAATTTGTATAATATTATTTGTATGTTCAGGGCTGACAATTTGGATAACCAATTAGTGTACTCCTTCCTGAAGAAGACTGTCCCCCACATGCCTTCTGCTTTTCTTAGTGGCCTGTAGCTCTGTTTGTAGAGTTGAGACCCCATGGACTCCCCAACACCCACATTAGCATCTCTGTTGGTGTCATCCTTGTTCAGCTCACATTCTTATTTCTACCTGTTTTTTGTTTTCCCACAAAAAATGTTTAGGTAAAAGTGTAAGAAAGAAACAATAACAAAAACCCATAAATTAATGCACAACAAGTTGGATTTTGAATTTGTGTTATACAGGACTCTTGGAAATGGGATTTGTAAATGGACTATGTGTGGGGACTTCATAAGATGCTTTTCAGATGTCATGGGCAAGCCAGTGCTTTTTTCTTTCTTTTTTTTTCAATCTTTTAAAGAGATCTTTTACACAAAAACAAACCCAAATAAACCCTACTGTTCTAATCAGTCTTCTTCATCCATGACACCATTTCAGGATTTCACAGAATGCTGTTTTATATATATATAGAAACTAAGCTCTTTAAACTTTAACTTTAAAGAAACTAAGTTCTCTCTAAAGTCAGTTTTAGAGGCCAGTGTGGATGTCAGTGAAGCTTCACGATGAAAATGGTCTGTTATTAGAATTTACTATGGTGCTGTTCATTTATAATGCATAAAAAACAAACGTCACTCTTCTTTTTCCATCTTAATGGGTGGAATACAATATAAAAACATGAAATAAAAGACCCTGAGGGCTGATGAATTATTCCAAAGAAGTGTTATATTTGTTCCCTAAATACTAAAAGATAGCAAGAAAGTTGTTTTGATTAGTGATGCTCCAGCCGCCAGGACAAAGGATGCAGTAGCTCTGCACTCTGGCCTGCCAACCAGCCGATCCAGTTCTCACACCTACACAGCGGAGCTGCTGGAATCACACATCTGATGCGAATCAGGCCTCTGAACATTTTTTCAGAAACCCAGCTTTCCCCTCACTCATCTCAAACCACTGGTTTTCTAGTTCCTCATACTAAAAAGTAAAACCCTCAGCCTTCCATAACACAGTAGCTAGCTAACTATTTCCCCGTGTCTTCATGCTGTTTTTATCTAAGTTGTTCTGTTTACCAATAAAACTCGGGAGTCAGATGTTAGGGTGAAAACCTGCTAGATCAGAGAAGCCAAGAAGCAACCAGTGACTTTCCTTTTTGACCAGAGACCCAGCAAGAGAGTGTTTCTCCACCCATCCCAAACCAAAAGGACCAAGAAACTACAAGTCCCTTGCTCCTCCTTCCCCGTGCAGCTCTTTACCCATCTTCCTGGCTTCTCTCCTCTCTATGGCTAATTCCTGTGAACTAGTTAGTTTTATTAACACGGTCTCGGAGTTTCACAATGGAATCAAATATTCCGCAACTTCTTCATATACACAGTTTAGGTTTCTAATAAATGGGATTATTTGCAGGGTCATGCACTTTGCAGCTTTGTGCTTTTTCTCATCCAGTGTTCCTCATCTTGTTGTATGTGGAATTATTGAATTTGAGCATCCATTCAGCCAGGGACTATGGTGAAAAGAGAAATACTTGGTGAGTATGCTTATACAAACTCAAAGATGGGCAACATTATGCTCTCTGCCTTCAGGGGCTGGACAATGTCTCCTGGCTAAGTAAATAAAGTACAATAAAGCACAAAAAGCACAAAAGAAAGTAGTGGGTGGGGGTCTGTCTTATTTTCATATTCCATGCTAGTATCTAGGCTGAAAACAAAATCAGGTTATCTCCTTCAAATACTGTAAGACAAATCTTATCCTCATCTCTATCAGATACGCAGATAACTGTGTGTAGAAAGCAGCGGAGACGTGAGCACACGCCAGGGCTCAGGAAGCGTTCTGAACCTTCGTTGATTCTTTTCTGCCCTTCCATCTCCTCTTCTCCAATTCCCCCCTCCCGTTCCACTTCCTTCAGCAGGGTTTCGCTATTTAGTCCAGGCAGGCTGGATCCAGATGCAAAATTAATACTGGAGCAATCACCACGATGGTGGATGTTTGGTGAATCCTGAAAATGCAGTTCAGGGCTACCAAATCCTAACATAGTTCAGAGTCAGTAAGTACAAAACTAGGATGCCCCGTTAAGTTAAACGGCTGAAAGACCTTTCCTTCCCCAAACTCAACCAGAGTCCGCTGAGAGCAGTGTTCTCCTCTGATGTGGCACTTAGTCTCTGGGAGAGCACGCACTGCAGTTTCTTTTCCCCTGCAGTGGGAGCTCTTTGACTCCCCTCCAATGCTCCCAGGGAGGCAAACATGTCCTTGGACCTCCAGACCTGGATCCCATTGGATCATCCTATCTGCAGTGTACATCTTGCTGTATTGCCAGGGGATGATGTAGTGAACCGGTGTTGGACTGGCACAGTAATTATTACTTCTTTGCAGCCCATGCAAGACTGGTTTTTTTCCACCAGAATGGTTTTTACACACTGGTTATAGGCCTATGTACTGTAGACTAATGGATGGATGTAGGGTGCTGGTGGACTGAGGCCTGAATTTAAGCTACTTGTAGGACCCATGTATCACTTCCAGCAGTAAGGCTGTTTACTTACTGTGAAAAGATAGTTTTTTTTCCCTCCACTGTTGGGACCAATCGATGCCACTCAACACCTCTGCAGGTAGTCCTTTCAGATGGTAATGCCTTACGCCATCTGAGGATGTTAGACCTTCTGCTCTTCCTCATAACACCAATGGGTCCTCCATATTGATAATCTTTTTTGGCATTGTTCTGTGTCAAGTATATTCTCTCACTGAACCTTAATCTACATTAGAAGAGGAAGAGATTTTCCTTGCTTCATTGGGACTCTTCTTTCTCTGACCATGCCTCTTCCTATGACCTTCCACTGTTGGTCATGTGAGGAAGATGGAAGGAGGAAAAAAGGGGGTCTGGGGTATGGGCAGAATGTGCTCAACATACAACATATACTTGTATGAAAATTAAATAATAAAACAACAAAAAACAAATAAAAATTGTTAATGTGGACTAGGGCCTTTATATTATAGATGAGCCCAACCAGAAATAGCACACAGTCCATTGACTGTCCAGGGGTAATGATGCCCATCTTTTTCAGAACACAGCTCTCACCTGGCTACAATGTGTCTTCAAGTTGCTCAAGAACTTTTGTGTCCCCTTGACACAGTGTCACAGTTTGACTGTGTCTCCTGAATGAATTCAAGTATTGAAATCTCAATTGCAAATGAAATTGGAGGTAAGGGCTAATAAAAGAAAGTTATGCCATATGTGGCGGGAAGTGATGATTAATGCCCCTGTTGTGGGGGTGGGTTCTATAAAAGAAGGATTGGACTCCCCTTTGTTTCTTTCTTGGCCTGTCTTTGTCCTTCCAGGATGAGATACTGCTGTAAGAAAGTTCTTGCCATTCACCAGTCTTTTGGTGTGCACCTTCTAGACTTTAGAAACATGAGACAAAAGTTTTGCTCATTAGAAATTGACCATCTTTGCCCTTCTTTCAAAGAAACACAATACATAGTAACTGCGATGGATACCTGAAATGTGTTGGAGGTATGGGAAGGAATGTTCTCTTTTTCTTTTGTGCATAACTAAAAAAAAAAAGGGCATGGGGATCTACACTCATTTCAATAGGTATAGTATTGAAAAAGTTCCTGGGAAGTTTCAAAGTCAACTAAATTCTAAAGTAAAGTACCTATAAAAATGACATTAAATGAAGTTGCTAATTCCTTCAATGGACAGATAGGTTTATATGACAGAATTATGGGAGCTGAGCAGTATACCTGGCACACGACACTACTCTTCTTGCACATTTGATTTCTAAATTAAAAAATGCAAATGAATGATTTGGCTGTAGAGTCAGGCATAGGAAAGACACTGTGACTCTTTGGTGAATCACTGTGATTATTATGTAATATACATGTATTGAATTTAAATCTAGAGTCAGTGTGCTTTTCTGTCCTCTCTTTGATTGATCTTAGGTCTCCCGGTTAGTCTGATAGTAATGTAATTTTCAGCAATAACTGGATTTTAAGTGTTTCTTAATGTTTCTAGTTATTAGCCATTTTGTTACCTTTTGAATGTCTTACCACATAGTCTCTCCTATGATCTCTTTTTCATACGCTATCCCAAGCACAGCGTCTTACTGACAGTAGGCTGTCAGCAACTATGTGGAAAGAACAATAATAGATTCTTAATGTATGACGTTGACTTGTAAGCCATCACTGTGTAACAAACAACATGGAGCACACTCTTAGTTCTTAATGCTGCTGGTAATCATTTCTTTAACTGGGGATGAGGAACACATTCCCGTTACTACATTTTAGTACACAAGGTTTCTTAGAATACAAGTAGCTTTGGGGATGTCTTCATGAAATCAAGGATTATTCTTACTTGCTCCCTCTTCTTGGAGAAGGACTGATTCAGGCTTCTGTGAGAATAATGTTTAGTGTTGTTTTTATGTTCCATTATCTGTCCTCGGTCCTTTCACTTGGAGTCTTTGCAAGCGCAGGTGTACAAATAGACTTGTTCTCATTTAAGGAGAACCTTGCCCTTAGCAAGCCTCTGCACCTGCAGCAATAAAATTCAAGAGAGATAATGTACTGAATTTTAATCACTTGTTGCCTTGTTACATATTCACTATTTAGAAACATTTCCTTTATTGTGCAGTGGTTAGTCAAAAGGGCAGTGTTGCTAGTTAAGCTGATGAATGGCTCAGGGAATGATTTTACACCAGGGAATGATTGGAGTCTCCTGTAAAAATAGCAGAGTCTTCGGTTAATGTGGAAACTCTGGTAAACAAGCTTGATGACAGCTGATCTCATCAGAAACACTTCAGATGTGTGGATGTGCATTTAAGTGTGGAGGCCATTGGGTTTCTGTCCAAGTACACAAAAGAAAGGGATCATTTAGCCATTAGCCAATCACACTGGTCACTTCTTTGTACTTAGTTACATTGGACACCAAAGACAGCTTAATGAACTTAATGTAGAGCCTTCAGCTTGCTTGCTTTTAATTCTATTTGATTTTCATAAAACAAAAGCATGGAAGAACAATTAATGGAAAAAGAGGCCATGAATTTTCAGAGAGCAAATAAGGGTATATATGGGAAATTTTAAAGAGAGGAAAGAGAAGGGAGAAATGATGTCTTAGAGTTACTATTGACATGATGAAACATCATGACCAAAAGCAAGATGGAGAGGAAAGGGTTTATTTGGCTTACATTTCCACATCATAGTCCTATACTCCAGGAAATCAGGGAAGGAGCTCACATAGGGTTGGAACCCAGAGGCAGGAGCTGATGCAGAGGTGAGGGGTGCTGCTTACTGGCTTGCTCCCTATGGCTTGCTGAGCCTGCTTTCTTACACAACCCAGAAACACCAGCCCAGTGTTGGCATCAACTACAATGTTAAGGGCCCCTCATCATCAATCATTAGTTAAGAAAGGTTCTACAGGTCTGCCTACTTACTGCCTGATCTTATGGAGGCATTTTCTCAAATGAGGGTCCATCCTCTCCTATGACTCTAACTTGTGTCAAGTTGACATTAAACTAGCCAACATAAGTGATGTAATTATATTATAATATCAAAATAAAAGAAAAAATCTAAAACCCCAAAAGTATGCATGGAAAGTATAATGTGTACATAATTACTTTAAATCATTACCTTAGAGGTATTAAGATTTTAAAAATGATATACCAGAACTTCACAGTCTAAGGAAATTTAGTAAGCTTATGTGTAGAGAGACAAATTTCTGAATCTGTAAGACATTTGTTAATTACCCTTGGGGGTGTTAGATGCAATTTTCACTTGATGAAGCCAGAAATTTTCAAGATGTATAAGAGGGGTAGAAACATTTCTACCTTTGCTTGGATAGAGTATAAAAATCAGAAGTCCTTGGCAGCCCCTGAATCCTTTTGGATAGAAGAGGTGTGTGAACTTTGTTTCAGCTCTTTATTCTGCTTCTATAAGTTTGGAACATTGCTTTCTGTGTTTAGAGGGCCTTGCTTCCTTGCTTTCCTCTTTGCCCCCTGGCTCTTATGCTCTTTCTGCCTCCTCTTTTGCAGGGTTCCATGAGCCATGAGGGAAGGGATTTGGTGAAAACATTTCCTTTAGGGCTGAGTGTTCTAAGGTCTCTCACTCTTTGTATTTTGTCTAGCTGCAGGTCTCTGTGTTTGTTCCCATCTGCTGCAGGAGGAAGCTTCTCTGATGATGTCTGAACAAGGCACTGCTCTATGAGTAGAGCAGAATACCCTCTGGAGTATTTTATTGCTACCTTCCTTTACTAGAGCAGTAGTATTTGGTTTTCCCCCAGGTCCTTGGGCTAGCTATCTCTGGTTCTTGGTCACACAAGCAGTGTCGGGTATGAGTTCCATGTCCTGGAGCATGCCCTGAGTCAAACTAGATATTGGATGGTTACTCCCACAAGCGTTGTGCCACCACTGCTTTAGTGGGTCTTGCAGGCAGGATATCATTGTAGATCGAAGGGTTTGTAGCTAGGTTGGTGTTTTCATTTCTCTTTTGGTAGGGTGCAGAGTACCTTCCAGTATGAAGAACACAAGCCTGTAGTGTAAAGGCTGTAGGTAGGCACCACATCAACTTCTCTCTGTCCAGTGAGTTGTGTAAATGCTGTCTTCAGCAATAGGCCCTGTCATCAGTTTGTGGAGAGCAACCTATAGCCCTGGCAGCAGCTTGGGCTGTTTGGGTCATCCCATGGGACCCCTTTGGCTAAGAACTTGCTTATATTTAACTCATTCCCAGTACTGGAGTCTTCATTTAATGACAAGAGATGTCCAGTTGGAGCTCTGGAGCCCCCATTATTTTGATGATTTTGTTTAGATTACCTCATATATGTATAGAGTTTAGGAAGTTTTTACTGTATTAGGTTTCCATACTACCCCTCAAATGGCCCTTTATTTAAGTTATCTCTGCCCATATTTCCTCCCTTAGCTCACTCTTCTCTCTCCTTCCCCTTTTGATTTTCCTGTTCCAGTCTCCCATTCACCCCCAGTCCATCTATACCTATTCTATTTCCCCTTCCTAGGGAGATCTATGTGCCCCAACTCTGTCTCTTACTCTGTACCCAACTTCTGTGGTTCTATGAATTGTAGCTTGCTTATCGTTGACTTAATAGCTAGTATACACATATAAGTGAATACATGCCATCTTTGTCTTTCTGGATCTTGGAGAAGACTGTGAAGATTTGTAGAACATGCTTCCTTGACCTACTTGATTTTCTGTCAGGCTTTGTCAGTGGGTTCCCAGGGAATTCCTGTTAGCCTCGGGGAATGAGACAAAAGGGATGAGTGGGAAAGAAAGTTGGTATAGATGTGTGACATCCTGGAGATGGGAGCAGAGAGGAAGAGAAAGCCTCAAGAGGTGGTCTGCTACAGAACCAGGGAGGGGTGAAGCTGGAGGATTGGATTTGGAGGTAAGGAGGGAGAGGTGAAGATCTGCAGTTTGCCTACCTGCTTCCCTCAAATTCTGTTCTTTTTAAAAACTAATGTAGTTAGATCACTTGTGTTATACTCCTGTATAGTGTAATGTAGTCTTATGTTATTTTATAAGTGTGTTACCTTATTTTCTGTGTTCTATTTATTTAATCTAGTTTTTGCTTTTGTGTCTTTATTTCTTTCTCTTGTCTTACTATTAATTTACAGATTGTCTTAGTTAGGGTTTCTATTGCTGTGATGAAACACCATAACCAAAGCAACTTGGGGAAGAAAGGGTTTATTTGGCTTATACTTCCACATCCCTGCTCCTCATCAGAGGAAGTCAGGGCAGGAACCTGAAGGCGGGAGCTGATGCAGAGGCCATGGAAGAATGCTGTTTACTGGCTTGCTCCCTATGGCCTGCTTGGTTTCTTTCTTTCTTTTTTTCATTTTTCTTTATTAAGAAATTTTCTATGCACTCCACATACCATCCACAGACCCCCCCTCCTCCTTCCTCCCACCCCCAGCCCTCTTTCCCAAGCCACCCCACATCCCCACATTCCCCAAATCGAGTTCTCCCATGGGGAGTCAGCAGAGCCCAGAACACTGAGCCTAGTCAGGTCCAAGCTCCTTCCCAACTGTACCAGGGCTGTGCAAGGCATCACACCACAGGCACCAGATTCCCAAAGCCTGCCCATAGACCAGGGACAGATCCCAATCCCCCTGCCTGGGTGCCCCCCAAAACAGTTCAAGCCAAACAACCGTCTTCCATATCCAGAGGGCCTAGTCCAGTCCCATGGGGGCTCCACAGCCACCAGTCCACAGTTCATGGGCTTCCATTAGTGTGGCCGGTCATCTCTGCATGTTCTCCCATCCCTCACCTACAGAATCCCTCCTCTCTCTCATCAATTGGATTCCCAGAGCTCAGCCTGGTGCCTTGTCATTGATCTCTGCATCTGCCTCCATCAGTCACTGGACAACGAAAGGCTCTATGATGACAGCTAGGTTATTTGCTAGGCTGGTCACCAGAGTAGACCAGTCCAGGTACACTCTGGACCACTGCCAGCAGACCAAGGTGGGATCATCCTTGTGGATTCCTGAGAGCCTCCCCAGCACCCTGCCTCTTCCTATTCCCATGATGTCCTCATCTATCATGTTATCTTCCTCCCTGCCCTCCCACTCTGTCCCTGTTCCAGCTTGACCCTCCCATTTCCCTGTGTTCTCATCCTCCACTCCTCACCCTCTGACACCCCCCCACCACCACATCCAGTCCACTCATGTAGATCTCATCCACTTCTCCTTTGCAGGGTCATCCATGTGTCCCTCTTAGGGTCTTTCCCTGTTAGCTAGCCTCTTTGGAGTTGTGGGTTGCAGTCTGGCCATCCCTTCCCTCACATCTAGTATCCACTTATGAGTGAATACATACCATGTTTGTCCTTCTGAGTCTGGGTTACCTCACTCAAGATGATATTTTCTAGTTCTATCCATTTGCCTGCAAATTTCATGATATCATTGTTTTTTACTGCTGAGTAGTATTCCATTGTGTATATGTGCCACATTTTCTTTATCCATTCTTCAGTTGAGGGGCATCTAGGTTGTTTCCAGGTTCTGGCTATTATGAATAATGCTGATATAAACATAGTTTATATCATAGTTGAGCAAGTGTCCTTGTGGTAAGATTGAGCATTCCTTGGGTATATGCCCAAGAGTGGTATAACTGGGTCTTGAGGAAAACTTATTCCCAATTTTCTGAAAAACTGCCATACTGATTTCCAGAGTGGCTGTACAAGTTTGCATTCCCACCAACAGTGGAGGAGTGTTCCCCTTGCTCCACATCCTCTCCAACATAAGCTGTCTTCAGTGTTTTTGATCTTAGCCATTCTGACAGATGTAAGATGATATCTCAGAGTTGTTTTGATTTGCATTTCCCTGATGACTAAGGATGTTGAGCCATTCCTTAAATGCCTTTCAGCCATTTGAGATTCTTCTGTTGAGAATTCTCTGTTAAGCTCTGTAGCCCATTTTTTAATTGGATTGTTCAGTATTTTGAAGTCTAGCTTTTTGAGTTCTTTATATATTTTGGAGATCAGCCCTCTGTCAGATATGGAGTTGGTGAAGATCTTTTCCCATTCTGTAGGCTGTCATTTTTTCTTATTGACCATGTCCTTTGCTTTATAAAAGCTTCTCAGTTTCAGGAGGTCCCATTCATTAATTATCACTCTCAGTGTCTGTGCTACTGGTGTTACATTTAGGAAGTGGTCTCCTGTGCCAATGCATTCCAGACTACTTCCTACTTTCTCTTCTATCAAGTTCAGTGTAACTGGATTTACATTGAGGTCTTTGATCCACTTGGACTTGAGTTTTGTGCATGGTGACAGATATGGATCTATTTGCAATCTTCTGCATGTTGACATCCAGTTATGCCAGCACCATTTGTTGAAGATGCTTTCTTTTTTCCATGGTACAGTTTTGGCTTCTTTGTCAAAAATCGTATGTTCATAGGTGTCAGGGTCTTCAATTCAATTCCATTGGTCCACATGTTGGTTTTTATGCCAGTACCAAGCTGTTTTTATTACTATAGCTCTATAGTAGAGCTTGAGGTCAGGGATCATGATGCCTACAGAGATTGCTTTATTATACAGGATTCTTTTAGCTATCCTAGGTTTTCTGTTTTTCCATATAAAGTTAAGTATTGTTCTTTCCAAGTCTGGAATACAAGGAATGTACCTAAACATAATAAAGGCAATTTACAGCAAGCTGACAGTCAACATCAAAATAAATGGAGAGAAACTCAAAGCGATTCCACTAAAATCAGGAACAAGATAAGGCTGTCCACTCTCCCCATACTTATTCAACATAGTACTTGAAATTCTAGATAGAGCAATAAGACAACAAAAGGAGATCAAGGGGATACAAATTGGAAAGGAAGAAGTCAAACTTTTATTATTTGCAGATGATATGATACTGTGCATAAATGACCCCAAAAATTCTACCAGGGAACTCCTACAGCTGATAAACTCCTTCGGTAAAGTGGCAGGATACAAGATTAACTCAAAAAAATCAATAGCCCTCCTATATACAAAGGATAAATGGGCTGAGAAAGAAATCAGAGAAACATCACCCTTTACAATAGCCACAAATAATATAAAATACCTTGGGGTAACTCTAACTAAGCAAGTGAAAGACCTGTATGATAAGAACTTTAAGTCTCTGAAGAAAGAAATCAAAGAAGATATCAGAAAATGGAAAGATCTCCCATGCTCATGGATAGGTAGAATCAACATAGTAAAAATGGCAATCTTACCGAAAGCAATCTACAGGTTCAATAGCCTGCTTTCTTGTAGAACTGAGGACAACCAGCCCAGGGAAGGCACTACCCACAAATGGGGCCTCTCCCCCATCAATCACTAACCAAATGCCCTTCTGGCTCACTCACAACCTGATCTTTTGGAGGCATTTTCTCTGCTGATGCTCCCTCCTCTTAGATGACTTGAGCTTATATCAAGTGGACATAAAACTAGCCAGCACATAGATCATTAAAATTTCCACTTGATTTATCTACTTTTAATGTATCTATTTGCATAATTTTTAGTTGCTCTAGGTATTAATTGGACATATAATACACACATATCCATACAAAACTCAATAAAAGCTATTTTTTCTAATTACTCTTCTAATTTGAACGAAGCATAAGAGTTTTGATTCCATTTTGACTCCTTCCTTTAAAAAAAGTATAATTATCTTATATACAAATCCTCTAAATATATTTAGCAACATATCAGGCAACATTATAACTCTTGTTTCAATCCTCAAATGTTTAGTTGCTATTGTGTTTCTTCCTTGAAGCATGTTGGCCTAAATGCCACTCAGCTGCTCTCCTTACCCTTTACCATTACTATCATACTCTAGGAGGCCTGGCAAACACATGATAGTTCCTATTACTTATAGGGCTGGGATGGAGGACTAGAGTCAGCTCTCTGGGGAGTAGAACAATATTTTAATCCCTTTGTTCAGTTGTTTTTCTCAAACTTTCTTTTTTTGTCCTGGTTAAAATAATCCAGAAGAAAGTTAACATTCTTATTCAGTGAAGCTAAAAATATGTTCCAACAGCAAATACATTTTTTTTGAAAGACTTTTCCCATGTAGCCCAGGCTGACCTCTCAAGCTCACAATGTGTCTTAGACAATTAGGAGAAAATAATCCCGTGGGGGAACAATTGTAATAATATGCCTCTTTCTTGAGTCCTTTGGGGCCCTGTGAGATGTGGTTTGGATTGGTTATGCTCAGCTTCTAAGCAGAACCATTTCTGCTGAACCCAGTTGATTTCATTGTTGTCCAAGGCCTTGTCTTGCTTCCCTTAGTTCTTCTAGGGAATGAAGAAGCAACACTGTTCCTGCTGGAATATGAAAACTGATGCTTTGCTCTAACCTTCTGAGACTATGCTCTGATGTTTTCCTTTTGTGTTGATATCTATGTTTTTCATAGGAGAGACAAAAATGTACAGTCAATATATATCTGCTTCCCTCACAAAACAGATTGTTAAGTAAAACAGTGGTGGCTCTTCTCTCATAAGTAAAATAATTTTGAATGTATGACAGATATTTGGAGGGAAAGGGTACTTTATGGTCAAAAGAAGCTGAAGAAATGTGAAATGTTAAATGTCTAACCCATGTTTGTGCACATGTGAAGTAACAGCTCTGAAAAGGTATATATGGTAAGGGAGCACCTGTTTAACTTCAAGCCCACATTCGTGAGGATATTTAACCATGTAATTCTCTGCCACTAAGTTTCAGTTTTGCTTTGTGTTATCAGCATGAACAAATTTTACACTATTATTATCTATTAGAGCCACTTTTCCTTGGGAAACAGTAATTTATTTGGTGCCTACTATGCTCAGTGTGTTATCATTTCTTTCTTCTTTTATTTTATTTTTTTAGATTTATTTATTATGTATACAGTCTGCATGTTACACATGCATGCCAGAAGAGGGCGCCAGATCTCATTACAGATGGTTGTGAGCCACCATGTGGTTGCTGGGAATTGAACTCAGGACCTCTGGAAGGGCAGCCAGTGCTCTTAACTGCTGAGCCATCTCTCCAGCCCTATGTTATTATTTCTTTTCTGGCCTTCTAAAAGGTTTAAGAGATCAGAAACTTTACTGCTCATCCATCTACTACATGTTTTCCTAACAAGCATGGAGTTTTACAGGTTTTAACAGACAGGAGAAATAGTCTCAAAGTTGCATTTGACACTTAGATTTGCACATTTCTGTGGATAGCATCACATTTCCAAAGTTAAGAGTCTAACGTGACTCTTGAAGGACTGAGACCCATTCCACTCTAGAAGATCAATTGTACCATCAAACTTGTTGATACTTCCCAAACTAAGAATGTACTAAACAGCATTTAGAAATCTAAACAAGATAGAAAATACATCATAATTAATGGCTGATGGCATTTTAGGACATTTTATTTTTATTTAAACATCTTATAATTCTTAGAATTTGTATAAAGCGGAGGGAAAGGTATATGCTTTATTTTAGGTATTTAATAGCAGATTTAACTTATATGCTTCTCTGCAAGTTCAGATTCTTGATGCATCTATTATCTTTATCTGCTAATATTAATTCATAGTGCTCTCTAAGTAGTTATCATTTCTCACTTATTATATGCCATGAAAAGTGAAAAATAAGAAATAACTAGTAAGTAACACTAATTTTAATTTGAATTATCTGTTTCTCAGTGTAAGTGATAAAGCAATTTCACAGACATAAAGTCGCTAGAGTAGCCAACAATTACCAAACAAAATCTGTAGAACTAGGATGGTTGGGTTTGGTCAGTGATTGTGAAGTGGTCCTACACCTTATTCAGTTCTTCTTTCTTCTGACATCTGTTCTGATATTATTCATTGTCTCTCTTGGTTTCTCTCATCAATGAATGTCCTTTCGTTTCTTGCTATTTCTACATTCTATAGAGATTCTTCATTCATCCTATAGCTATGTCTATCCAGTCAAAACTTCAGAATTTGCACTTTAAATTAAAAATAGACTAGGACTAATCTTTTGTCTGTTTCTTATAAAATCATGTGAATAGGATTAAGTTTCAGGGCATAATGGTATAAATTTAAGTGACCCGTGTGAGGATGGGAAATGGTTGCAGAATCTGAACTCTTGCTATTATGAATAGTGGCTTCATTTTTTAACCAACTGGATTAATTATTCTAGGTAAACAATGCATAAATGAAGCAACATAGAAAATATTTTCTCGATAGAAATATTTCAACAAAACAACATTGCATTTTTTAAAGTGAATCCATGAGTAGAAATAAACTAATATGTCCAGAATTATTTGCACTTCATATAAGTGTGGCTATTTTTCTTGGCCTCAAACATTTCCCCACTAAATTAGGCTCAATACCACTTGACTGTATTTGCAGAAAGAGCATGAGGTTATTTGTGGGATGAGTGCTTTAGAAGTTCAAACCTTGTATAGTACAGAGTTCAAAGTTGAAATCACAGTACTGTTTTTTCCCCCGATGAGCTCTTTCTGGCAAATGGCCTAGGAAAATTCTGGAATATTTCCGTTCATCCCACCTAGTATTCAACTACTATAAAATCAGTCATCAGCTAGGACTAACTAGTTGCTCTAAAGTTATTTATCTGAATAAGATGATTTCTATTAGCTTTGTTGAAAAATAAGGGCATATTAACTGAACAACTCAAGTAAGTACTCCTTTGTCTAAAACATTGTGTGTGTGCCTCTAAGTATATGAACTATCTTAGAAAATTATATTAAGAGTTAAGATATACAAACATATGAACATACATCTCAATATAAAAAGTATAAAATCATGATAGAGACTTCTGGGAGTATTTCTGCTTTAACTTCATTTAATTGTATGTTTCTCTTGCATTCCATCAGCTTTCTTCACTTATTAATTTATTTTGGTGAATATGGTGCTGAAATATTATGTCATTTCAAACTATAAACTCAGCTTTATTAAATCTTAAATAACATTTAGATAGTGAAAACTCAGTTTAGTTACTATGGCATGAACATAAAATTGGATTTTAAGAATGTGAGCATGCTATGAGATGTTCAATAACTAATAACTTTTTGGTTCAGTCTCTTTATCTCTTCTCATAGAATTAAAAACTCCATCTTAAAAGAAGCCGAGTTTTGATTAAAAATTGTAATTCGTAATATGTCATTATAAATTATACAAAGGGCCATATTTGTAAATGTTCAACTTTTGGGATAAAATAAATAATCTTGGTGTTGGAGAGAGCATTAGGAATGCACATTTTATGTTGTGTTTCCATGTTTTCCATATACTATTACTCTCTAAATTTTATGTCAGTGTCACCTAGAAAATAAAGCTTTGGTAACTCCCACATTTTTAATGTATCCACCTACAAGAATTATACCATCATAGCATAATTACCTCTTTATTTTAAATTTTATATTAATGAGATTAATTTAATTATTGTTTTTATAGAACATGAGCTATGTACTAGGCACTGTTCCAGTGCCTGATAATTCATTAAATAGTAGGAAGAAAACAATTCATGTTGTAGCAAAGCCACTGCATGTTGAGTCCGAGTCCAGTGGCTAGATTGTAGCACAGCTCCTATTGGACTTGCCGCAGCGTTGAACACAAATGTCTTTTTGCTTTACCTCACAACACCCTTTGCACTTAGTTTTTACATTTCTCTCCCCTCCCTCCCTCCCTCTGCCGTCCTGCCTCCCCCTTCCTCCTCTCTGTCTCTGTCTCTTTCTCTCTGTCTCTCTGTCTCTCTCTCTCTGCATTCCTCCCCCCTCTAGACCTTCTTTATCGGTATCTTTTACTTGCCCCTCTTCGTCCTCTTAATTCCTTAACGTTGAAGTCCTCTGCAGCCAAGCCATTGTGCTTCTGCAGCTTGCCTTCATGGCACCGCTGATTTATGAGCTGGAAATTAAATATGCCCTTTAATGGCATCTACTTGGTAGCTTCCATTTAGGAACTCTTCCTTCCCTGCCTTCCAGATTCATTACCAGACTGCTTACTTCACAAGTCCTCTTGAATACACCTACACCTGTGCTCCACGACTCCCTGCCTACAGACTTTCTATGTGAGCAAATGGCAGTCATGGCCAAACAGCTGGGACTCACTCACTTCTCTCTCTCCCCCGGCACTTCTCACATCTGTCCATTGTCTTTCAGCTCATTAGCTGGACCTCCTGGACTGCAGTCACTAGCACCTCTTTGCTATTCCTCATACATTCCAGAAGCCAATCAGACCCAGAGCCTTTTACCTGTAAAGCAGTCCCCTCCAAACACCTGGTCTGTTCCTCACATGCTTCAGGTTGTTTTCCAAACTTAGCTCAGTGGGACCTCTGAACAATACATTGAGAAGTTCATTTTGATCCCCCCACCCCCCCACTGCAGCTGCCTCCATCTCATTTACATTCCCATCGAGGTCTTATTTAATTGAATTAATCCATATTAAATAAGCTATATATTTCACTTACATTGTATTTATTCCTGGATCATAACCCCATTAAAATGGGCACTCTTTCTGCAGGGACTTTCATCTATTTTTTCAGCACGTGGAAGACAGAGCTTAGATCCTCAACAGCACAGAAAGCACCCCTCAACGGGCTGTTCCTTCCCCTCTCCCTTTCTTCTCTGCTTCACACTCTGCTCCCTCAGCCCTGCTTTGCCTCTCTCCACCTTCCTATACATCTCCTTGTTCTCCTCCTTTCTTTACTTCTCTATCTCTTTATTCTTTCTCCTCTTTTTTCTATTTTTTTTTTCTGAACTTGCTCAAAGTAGTCCTTGAGTTAGGGCCAGTTTTCCGTTTCTAGCTCTCTGTTTGGGTTGGCAGTCACTTGGTTGGTGTAGTTTCCCTGAGCTCTTGGCTGCCTGCGACTTCTTAGAGATGCCTCTTAACCTGGTGGGTCCTCTCATTTACCACGATGTCTGATTTAGCCGCTTGCTGGCAGCTCAGTGGTCATTGAATGCTACTGATATATATCTCAGAAAACAAATCATTCTCTGGAGAATGGTTTGTTTCTCTAGTGAATGTCCAGGCTTCTGAGTGCTGATGTGGTGGTTCTGCATGGTGCTCCTTTATGTCTTTTGAGGCTGCATTACATTTACAGAATGGGTTATGTTCTCTGGGCTGCTACAATGCAAGCTCTCTGGACACAGGGACCTTTCTTTTTCTTTTTTTTTTTTTTTTTTTTGTTTTTTCGAGACAGGGTTTCTCTGTGTAGCTTTGCACCTTTCCTGGAACTCACTTGGTAATCCAGTCTGGCCTCAAACTCACAGAGATCCTCCTGGCTCTGCCTCCCGAGTGCTGGGATTAAAGGCGTGCGCCACCACCACCCAGCTCAGGGACCTTTCTTGAATACCAAGGCCTACAACAGTACCTAGTTCATGAAAAGACCACAATAGATACTTTCTGAATGAGTAAATGAGTGAACAAGTGTCTGAATATCACTTATAAATATAGATAGGACTATGTAAATGGAGATTCAAATGGAAGCCATGCTTTGATGATTCTTCCTTTCATTTGTTATATCTAAAACAATGTTTATGCAAGAAAGTCTTTGTTGTTATTGGTACAGTTTTTTTTTAAATTTTTCTTACAATGAGTACTCTATTTTAAGATACAGTTGTGCATGGTAGTGATAGTCTGAAATTGGAAGCAGAGGAGTGGGGGTGCTTGACTCCATGTATTTCCCAGATTCTTTTTATCAGTGCTTATTTTTTAATAAAGGATAACACTTGGAATTGGGAAATAGCTTGGTTGGTAAGTGCTGGCTGTGCTTGGAGTTTCTGTCTCCAACTTCCCAAACACTCTGGGAGAGGAGCTTGTGTCTGTAATTCCAGTGCTGGGGAGGCTGAGGCAGGCAGATCCCGGGAGCTTGCTGGACAGCTTGTCGAGCCAAATTCGTGAGTTCCAGATCTAGTGAGTGACTAAGTCTCAGCAAAAAGGTGGAGAGTGATTGAGGAAGATGCATAGCATTGACCTCTAGCATGCACAGACATGATTGTGTGTACATGTGTGCAAGCACACACACACACACACACACACACACACACACACATGCATGCACAGAAGTTAATTCTTACTTTTTAAACTCATATTGATGATTAAAACATTAGATGGCTTTGCCCACTCTCACACAGCAAAAACTATCATCAAAAAGACTTTTTAAGAGTTCCCCATGGCACAAAAAGAATTGGGCAGTTTTGTTTTTGCATGCATTGACCTTAATTTACACATCAGTTCTCAAATACGAAAAAATGTGGAGAGAAAAAAATCTCATAAAAGCTGAAGTTGTGTGATTTCTCCTGAGGTGTTATTGTTGGTTACGCTATGGCGCTGCATGTTATGGCTGGCTGCCGTAGGCGGGGGAGAATGCTGGAGGAGAGTCACGAGCCATAGTTACCTTTTTAGAGCTTTATTGGGAGGGGGGGGAGAGAGAGAGAGAGAGAGAGAGAGAGAGAGAGAGAGAAGGAGGGAGGGAGGGAGGGAGAGAGAGAAGGAGGGACAGAGGGAGAGAGGGAAAGAGGGAGAGAGAGAGGGGGGGGCGACAGGAGGAAGGAGCGGAAAGGAGAGAGGGCACACAGAGGGCCCACCCACTTTTTAAGCTGGGAAGCCGGTGAAGGCTGATGACGTAATTAAGGACCGCATCCTTACAGTTATATCCTGGAAAGGATGGATGAGCTGTGTTATTTTAGAGAAGGCATAAGTTAGGAAGCATGCATTACCCGACTGAGTAATTATAACGCATGCTCTATGTGTGTGTTCAGGTGTCACTTCCCTCAAAGAATATAAAATCTTACGAATTACACATCAAAACAGCTTTAGTTGTGTATTAAACCACTTCTGTGGTGATGACTAAGACTTGATTCTAGAAAGGACACAGAACTGAAAGGCTCTGCCTTAAAGACTAATGTTCCAAGTTCTATTTCTCTCAGCTTTTCAGGATGACAAATGAAACATTTTTTTATTCAAAAAAAAAAAAGCACAAATGGTTTTAATGCTTTAAACAGATATTTTCTTCCCATTAATTTGAATCACTTGAAAAAACATCCCAGCATTAGCAAATAATTACATGTCACCATTTCATATAATGTGTTTTTAAACAAATCGTAAATATAAAATATTTGATTATCAACTTAGTATAAATAAAACTTATAAAATAATAGCCATTTTTTTGCTCATAGAATAACTGTTTTATTCAAGAAGGTAAAAAGAAGACAAGTAAAATTTTATGGTTTCTTTGAAATTATAAAATTCTCTGAAAATGCATTTGATTTAGAAAAGCTTTATTTTCTGTATTCACTAGGAATTTTGTTCAAAAATTCATGATTATTATGGTCATGGCATTCATTAAATGTACTTAGTGCTTCATTTCTATAGTATCATTAGTAAAATAAGCAGTTCTCTTGTTATGGGACTTTATGTTAGAATTTAAATCTATAGATAAGGCATGTGGTACATACCTGTGATCTCAGTACTTGAGAGGTAAAAGCAGGGGGATCATTGTAAGTCTGAAACCTTGTCTACACACCAAGTTCCAGGTCAGTCTGGGCAGCAGAGTCCAACACACACATTGTCTCATACCAGGTTCTAGGTCAGTCTGGACAGCAGAGTCCAACACACACAGTCTCACAGCAAGTTCTAGATCAGTCTAGGCAGCAAAGTTGAACACATACATTGTCTCACACCAGATTCTAGGTCAGTCTGGGCAGCAGAGTCCATCACACACATTGTCTCACACCAGGTTCCAGGTCAGTCTGGGCAGCAGAGTCCATCACACACATTGTCTCACACCAGGTTCCAGGTCAGTCTGGGCAGCAGAGTCCAAAACACACATTGTGTACACACCAGGTTCCAGGTCAGTCTGGGCAGCAGAGTCCAACACACACAGTCTCACAGCAAGCGCTCAACCGACGTTTGTTGAGTGGTTACCTCACTCGTGCTTTGATTCTCAACTTCATGAGTGCCTACTGCATCTCAGGGGTTGGCTGAGTGCGAAATGTAAGGTGCACATTTATAATTCTAATAGTTTTACTTTTATACATTGAGAAAATTCTCATTGACATCACCAGAGTAGCAACTGTTCCCCAAATGATATCTAGTCAACTTACTACTCTCTGTTGTTTTACTGTTAACATATCAGTTTACAGGAAATAAATAAACAAATCACTTGTTCTAAACTTGTCATATAATTAGGTTTCCCCTTTAATCTGTTTTCTGTCATTCTCTGATAATCGGAGACCCTTCTGTAACTAGATACGTGTCTGTCTACAAAATACAGATAGCATCTTCTAAGCACCTCTGGATGTGACGCGTGCTTCATTTAGACATAACCTGAAAGAGGACAAAGGTTGCTCCTTTTGTCACCTGTTCCAATCTTGCTGCTCTGAAAGGTGTTGTGGTGATGGATTGTCGTGAACCACCTAGAAAGGAGCAGCAGCACAGAAAGGACAACTGCCTGGCAGTGGACCCAGGTTCCCCATAAGTGCCCTGAACAGTGTGGAAACGAGAAAAGACTTCTAAGCCTATCTTCTTTACTTGCTATGTTGGAATCTCTGTTATGCATTCCAAGCCTATATCCTAATTAAGATTTTTTTTTTCAGAAGTGAGATGCCTTCAAAGGTGTGACCTAGATATGTGGCATATGATGTTTATCATTTGGGAGATGGGAGAAGAGACATGAGGACTGGAGTCTGAAAAACAGATTGATCTTAAGGACACTGAGGAGAGATATAGTAGAATTGTAGCTTTAAATATCTTAGAACACAGACCACATGCCAAAACCAGGACCATAGCATTACAGGGACCCTGAGGAGAGCAGCAGAATTTTGATGTGTGCCGACTGTAGCTTGCTTTTCCGGCAAAATCCCATCACAAAAATGGACTCAGATAACAGGCAGCGTACAAGCAGAAGTGGAAAGGAATACAGAACTGCTAAGAAAGTCTCTTTGTGCTGGGTTAGCAAAATAATTTCACTGAGAGTCCTATAATTTGAGGTCTTTAAGGGTTGAAAAAGTCAACTCCTTCTGTACTCCAAACCAAAGCAGTTATAATTGGTGGCTTCAAAGCCACTGCCTCAGTAGGAGATAAGCTTGAGGCTCTGCCAAATTTGGGAGCCAGACCAGAGGCAAAATCAAATTAAGGGTATTGCTTTCCCACCCAAACAAAGTTCGGGTAGCCTACATGTCGTCTCCCTCAAAAGCGATGGAGAGCAAAGCATGCAGGATAATAAGAAAAAGACAGGAACCTTTAGGTTTCAAAACTGCATCTCGATTAGATCTTTGGCTACAGTTTCTTACATATGGCTCTAATCCAAAACAAATTGCCTAGAAGCTTACCAAGTTTGTGAGGGAGCTGCATGGATAAAGAACAACAATATGGCCTGAAAAAGCCTGTAATTGTCCAACCTCTAAGGAAATCCCTGGGCTGCCAAACCTGGAGCAGCCAGACGCAGGCTATGATAACATTTCAGCCCCGATGAGGGGTGATCTTTGTAATGACTGCTTGACTCATGGCAAGGGAGAAGAAAATACAGGAAAGCACCATGCCATGGTGCCATGGAAACAGGCTTTGGGAGACAAAGGCGAGTTCTTCAAAACAAAACCAGGGGTTTCCAGATAGGTCCAAGGGGACCTACTTCATGGTTAGACCAACTAATAGTATATGATTCCTGCCTAG
Source organism: Peromyscus attwateri (assembly GCA_902168425.1). Classification (NCBI taxonomy): domain Eukaryota; kingdom Metazoa; phylum Chordata; class Mammalia; order Rodentia; family Cricetidae; genus Peromyscus; species Peromyscus attwateri. The sequence continues at coordinate 68,084 of CABHPP010126273.1, forward strand.
GGGGTGTAATATTGCAGGGCCCAGTGATTGCTATGTGTTTTCCAACCCCTGCCACCACTGAGGGCATTTGAATGGCCGTATGTGGTTCCTTTACAAGGCTTGAGTTTCTACCTCGCTGAAGGACAGGTATTTCCCTACCAGGTTGTGCCTGGATATTTCAAGTACCTCACAAATAAAGTATAGCAAAGAGTGATGGTTGTACTCAGATGTCACTTGTTCCTCTTAGGTAGTGATGCATTTCCCAAGTGGGAACCACACATGTTTTCCTGTCGCCCTTGGCATCACTGTGACCAAATAACTCACACCTGGCTAAGAGCGTGTGGAGTAAGGAGGTGGGCAAAACCTGAGCTGTTTCTACAGGGAAGGGGTGCTGCAGGTGGGCAAAACCTGAGCTGTTTCTACAGGGAAGGGGTGCTGCCCTCCCGTTCCTCCTCCTCCTCGCTTTTTTCACTTTTAGGAATGTAAGCAAGGATGTTGACTGTCACGAGTAAGAGCATGGTTTGGGGTGAGAGAAAATAGAACAGTGAGATGGTAAGAGTACCCCTAACCCGCCCCCGGGGTATCTTCACCAGACAGTGCCCACATCTCAGCCCTATAGAACATAGAGAAAACTTTTATCACTTGAATGTGTTGATGTTTGGGGGCTTTTATCAGTCAGCCATTGGGTAGCAAACAATGTTAAACTCATAGGGTCATGACAAAATAAGCATTTCTTTCCTACTCTGATTGTATTGGCTGTGTACAGATCTTTGTGCCATCTTCATATGGTCTGGTAGCTTTTGTGACACACCCATCTCCCTTTCCTGGGACTTCAGGGCTGGTCAGGAGCTAACCATTGTGACAGTCAGCTGTCGGATAAGTGATTCTGGGAAATCAGCTTACAAAGATGTCATGCAACTAAATGTCACTAGGGAAAAGAGACTTGGAAATGGGTTTTCTAAGGTGTTATTTAATACTATCCTGGATGGAGGCGAGTGACTACGACATTACTAGTACTGGTGTATATGTAAAAAGGTCTACCATTTTGCTGTCTGTTTCTCAAAAATGTTGAAGATCTGAGAGTGTACTCTGCTAGCATATTGGTAGGTTGGTCTGTCATAACTTAATAGATACCGACAGGAGACTCACACTCTTGGTGAAAGATGAAGGAGTTTATTATTCACAACAATGGCAGAAGCCAGAACACCTTCACATTCGGCATCTGTTCCTTGAGTCAAGTTCTCATAGGAGAACATGGTGAGGATGAATTAATGCCTGTGAACTTGGTGGAGTACAACTCAGGAGAGAAAGTCTGAGACTCAAACCCCAATATTTTAATTTTATGTGTGTATGTGTATGTACACTTATGAGTAGGTACACATGCATATACTTGTGTGTAGGGGTGTGTGTGTGTGTGTGTGTGCCAGAGGTCAGTACTGAGTGTCTTTCTTAATTGCTTTCTCCTTTATTTTTTAAAGCAAAGTTTCTCACTGAATCTGATTTCTCAGATTTGGCTAGACTGGCTGGCCATTGAGACCCAGCAGTAGATTACAGGCTCAAGCTTTTATGAATGAATGCTAGGGATTTATACTCAGACTCTCATCCTTGAGAGGAAGAACTTTGCCATCTGGGTCATACCCCTAACCTCCAAATTTTTCAAAGCATGCTTGCCTTTTCCTCTGGATAAGGGACTTCATTTTCCAAAGCTGTAAGCAAACCTGATTTTTTATTCTACAGATAGACATTACATTTTCCATGTCAATTTATTGTCCATACATCCCTGAAAAGATATTCTGGAACAAAATATATCACAACTTTCTGCTAGCAACATAATGCAAGAAACCCAGGGAGTTCTATAAATCACTCCTGCTACAGTTATAACTGACATCCTAATTCCTGTTCAGTGGGCACCTTTGTCTGCTTATCTAGCCTGATCCCCCTGTTACCTTTGATTATCTTGTGGTCATCGCCTACTCTGGCTCTACTTGTTCGGCCTTTTTCTGATCCTTTCATTGATTCAATATATTTTGAGAAGTCTGGATTCTCTAGTTGTCTGGTAGACAGTTAGATGTGAGCAGAGCAGGGAGGCCTTGTTCTCACGGAGCTTGCAGTCGAGGAAGCTCAATAATGAACAACAGAAGTAAAGTAACATCTGACTTGGTAGACAATGGCAAATGCTAAGGAGATGAATTAGAGAAAATGAATAGGTGTATTAGGGATGCTGAGAGAGTTGTAATTTAAGAGAAAAGACCCTGTTGAGAAAGTAACTCCTGGATGAATACTTGAAGGGAGTGAGAAAACCCTGTGATCATTTGGAGGAGGTGGATGAAGAGTCTAGAACAAGCCAGAAGGAAGTGGAAAGGCCTAGAGCTTACACAGAGCAGGTGCCCCTGAGGAACTGCACCACACTTATGTTTGCAGGCTTCGTGTTTAGCTTCCACAGGTCACCCTATGCTAACAGTGTTAGGTGTATTTTTCCCTTCTCACGTGTGTGTGTGTGTGTGTGTGTGTGTGTGTGTGTGTGTGTGTGTGTATTATATACCTGTTCTTGTTTTTTTTAAAGGCAACTTATTAATTATTCTGTTTCTTTCTTTACCACATTGGAAAGTTAACTCACCTAGAAATAAATTCCCATCTGGATTAGTTTTTATTTTATTATTTTATTTACTTTCTTCTTTTTCACTCATATGTCTTCTTTTTAACTATTTTTGAATCAACCAACAAGATGATTTAACTTTAACAGCTTCTCTTTTTTAAGAAATTACCACTTCCTTTTATTTATCTGACTGATGTTTACGATCCTTATGTCCACTTCCAATAGTGTCCAGGGTGCTTCAGTCTTCTTCCGCTGGATAGCAAACTTACTTTTATTTTTCCCACCCCCCTTTCTCTCTGCTTCATTTCCCACTTTCCTATTCAGTTTTCTATGTTCTTGTGAGTTTCATTTTTTTTAAAAACAGTATAAATCATACTAAGACCTTCTCCTCACCCGCTGACACTCTCCGCTTAGAGCGGTGAGTTCGAAGCCTTGCACTCAAGGCGGTCTGGTAAGCGATGCTGCCGCAGCTCCGCAGCCTGACCTCTTCCACTCCTGCTGCACAGTTCAACAGTTCATGGGCTGGCAGCCCCGGGCTCTGAAGGCTGTGTCTGCGTGCGCTCACGCCTCCTCTGCTGCTGTCTGTAAAAGCCTTTCTGCTCTTCTTGCCCCACTTGGTGCCAAACCTGCAGACGTCCTTTCTCGACAGCAACGGTGTTCCATGTGCTTTTCCTCTGAGCAAACTTTTCATACACCTTTGGTGTCTTTTCCCCGTCACACTGTCCTGTGAACGTCAGCAGTCAGGCTGTGTACAGGTGTCAGGTGATCTCAGGAGCGGCTTTATACCCCGCCATAAGAATGCCCAGTTCCTTCTGTTAGTCATCTCATCCCAGGCTCGAATCATCATTCTGTTCACAAAATCATAGCTTTGAAAGGGCCATAAATGTGAAAGAAAGCAGGAAGGGATATCTGAGAGGGTTTAGAGGGAGGAAAGGGAAGGGAGAAATGTAATCAAATTATAATTTCAAATATAGAAAAGGTTTAAATGTTTTATAGAAAATGAACGATATGTTTAGTTGTATTTATTTTAAGTTGCTATTTAATATAACATTTTTTGGTAGTAAGTATAATTTATATTTTACAATATAAACATGACCCTTAATGCTGAACAACTAATGCTAAACACTGGACATTTAGGTAATTTTAGAATTAGGTAACTTAGAAAAGGTCTTTATCCTTTCTATGAGTACCATTCTGTTAATGACATTGACTCAGTTGCAATAACTCACTTTTATTTATTTATTTTGGTTTTTTGAGACAGAGTTTCTCTGTGTGTATCCCTGGCTGTCCTGGATCTTGGTCTGTAGACCAGGCTGGCCTCCAACTCACAGAGATCCACCTGCCTCTGCGAGTGAGTGCTGGGATTAAAGACGTAAAGACATGTGACAACACTGCCCAGCAATAACTCACTTTTATTTTGAGTTTAAGTTGTTTTTAGGATTCACATGGTCGAGCTTAAAATAGTCTAATCAAATTATGACACGTTCCATATAGAAAAGTATCCCAGGTTCACTTCCTAAGGAAAGCACTTACTCTGGGTGGTGGAGGCACAGGCCTGGAGACTGACTTCTGCTGTGAGCTGTCATCCGGTCTCATCTTCTCACAGGGATGCTGAAGCATCCAGCCATGCAGCTTAGGAACTTCTGGAGCTTCACACTCTCTTCTGGCACACTTTATAAGTCTGACCAAATCTAGTCAAACCAGAGCCGGGCACCCCAGCAGGGCCTGCATGTTACCACTTGCTTTTCTCTCTCGTTTTGACTTTCAGATAGTTTGAGTGGTGACACAGAAAATCTCTCCCTCACTTTCCTGCTTCAATCTGCTTATTATTTAAATCACAATGTTTACCAATGAAATTTGACTAGGTTGGTCAAAGTGAAACCTTAAGTTTTCTTCCACATCTACTTTGCCCTGACTTTTTTTTTCTTTCATTTTTCTTTATTAAGAAAATTTCTACTCACTCCACATACTATCCACAGATCCCCCCTCCTCCCTCCTCCCACCCCCCAGCCCTCTTTCCCAAGCCACCCCACATCCCCACATCCTCCAAATCGAGGTCTCCCATGGGGAGTCAGCAGAGCCCAGCACACTGAGCCTAGGCAGGTCCAAGCCCCTTCCCACTGCACCAAGGCTGTGCAAGGTGTCACACCACAGGCACTGGGTTCCAGAAGCCTGCCCATAGACCAGGGACAGATCCCAATCCCCCTGCCTGTGGCCCCAAAACAGTTCGAGCCAAACAACCATCTTCCGTATCCAGAGGGCCTAGTCCAGTCCCATGGGGGCTCCACAGCCACCAGTCCACAGTTCATGGGCTTCCACTAGTGTGGTCAATCATCTCTGCACGTCCTCCCATTATGATCTCGATGTCCCTCGCCTGCAGAATCTCTCCTCTCTCTCATCAATTGGATTCCCAGAGCTCAGCCTGGTGCCTGGCCGTGAATCTCTGCATCTGCCTCCATCAGTCACTGGACAAAGGCTCTATGATGACAGCTAGGTTATTTGCTAGGCTGGTCACCAAAGTAGACCAGTCCAGGCACCCTCTGGACCACTGCCAGCAGACCAAGGTGGGGTCAACCTTGTGGATTCCTGAGAGCCTCCCCAGCACCCTGCCTCTTCCTATTCCCATGATGTCTTCATCTATCATGGTCTCTTCCTCCCTGCCCTGCCACTCTGTCCTTGTTCCAGCTTGACCCTCCCATTTCCCTATGTTCTCATCCTCCACTCCTCACACTCTGACACCCCCCCCCCATCCAGTCCACTCATGTAGATCTCATCTACTTCTCCTTCACAGGGTCATCCATGTGTCCCTCCTAGGGTCTTTCCCTGTTAGCTAGCCTCTTTGGAGTTGTGGGTTGCAGTCTGGCCATCCCTTCCCTCCCATCTAGTATCCACTTATGAGTGAGTACATACTATGTTTGTCCTTCTGAGTCTGGGTTACCTCACTCAAGATGATATTTTCTAGTTCCATCCATTTGCCTGCAAATTTCATGTATCATTGTTTTTTACTGCTGAGTAGTACTCCATTGTGTATATGTGCCATATTTTCTTTATCCATTCTTCAGTTGAGGGGCATCTAGGTTGTTTGCAGGTTCTTGCTATTATGAATAATGCTGATATGAACATAGTTGAGCAAGTGTCCTTGTGGTAAGATTGAGCATTCCTTGGGTATATGCCCAAGAGTGGTATAACTGATTCTTGAGGAAGACTTATTCCCAATTTTCTGAGAAACTGCCATACTGTTGCCCTGAACTTTTGCATTGAAATTATTTGATTTTTAACTTTGTTATTCAAAATCATCTACTAGTAATTATTTGTAAGTGAAACAGAATTATTTTGTTAATTCAGTTTTCATTCTAGCTCTTTATGCTTCCTAATTGGTTGTTGATACAAAAGAAATTCAATTATGCACGTCTGGTTCTTGACATAATTTCATTATGTTTTTTTTTTATTTAGGAGTTGAAATGATTTCTTTTTTACAACAAATGATTACTGAATAATCTAATTTTTTATTAAAGGGGAGTGTATGACCTCTAGTATACTCGAAAAATTGAATTTTAGAAAAATCATTTCATTGTTATTATTTTGTAGTGCTGACCTGTGTATATAAGTACTCCACCACTGCGTGCCCCCTGAGACCATTTAACATTATTATTATAATATGCTTGTATTTTCTGAAGTTTGTTTTGTATTATGATGTTAGATTTAATCACTTATTAATATTTTTATCTTGCTGACATGTGATTATTTTTAAATGTTTTTTCAGAATGCTAAAGCTTGAGAAAAACTTAAGTAGTTATTTTTCTGAAGATAAAAGAGCCCATAATCTCAAGTACTTTATGTTAAATTTGACTTAATATTTATAGATAATAATTTCTCACCATAAATGCAACTTTCTTCTCAAAGCTAGGAAGTTATTAAAAAATTCTGTCACTGCCTGTACAGTATAATTTGTAAATATTTAAATTTTTTTATTATTGCCAAGTGATTTTTTTTCTTTCTCTAGCTAAATGTATTGACAAGGATATACAGTAAAAGTCTAGCACTAAATGTACTGTTTTTGCTAAAAATTTTAGGAATTGTTGTTTGTGATCATCAACAACATCATTAAATTATATTCAAGGTTCTATGTGTAGGATTAATGAGCAAGTCCAGGAAAAAAAATAAAAGAAAGACTGAAAGAAACGCACTTGTAGTTATAAAAGCTGTTAAATAACCACATAATTTACCAACCCATATAAAAACTTATCACTATTACAGTTGATACCAAAGAAGAAAAGAGAAGAGGGAAGTTCCAGTTTTCTGAAATACTACTAGTGCATTGACACTCATACCAAATATAATAGAAACGTGAGTGTAGATTAATATAATAAAGTAATGCTTCCAACAGAAGCAGTGACTAGGGGCTGGGGAAATGGCTCATGGGTAAAGACATTTACCCAACAAACAGGAGGACTGGAGTTTGGATCCCTAGAATCCATTCAAAAGCCAGGGAAGTATGTTAGCTTCCTGTAACTGACCCTCCTGAGAGGCAGAAAAGGGATTCCTGAGACAAGCTGGATAGCTGGACTTACAGAGAGAATCAGGAACTGGGAGTTCAGCAAGAGACCCTGCCTCAAATAAAAAGTGGAGAGCAATTGTATTGATGGTAGTAAAGTTCACATAGCGATCGTCCTCAATTATCATCCCATTGTTTAGAATCTCAAAGTCATCCCTAAAATAATGATGTTTGTTTTGTTCCAAGGAAGCCACAAAGAAAAAATAAAAGTCAAAAAGGATAAAGAAACACTTGAAACAAATAAAATATTAAGGAATCAGTGGGTATGTTTTTGCACTGATAGCCTGTTAGATTGCAGTAAGATGTATATATAAGAATGGATGAGACAGTTGATTGGCTTGATCTGTTTAAGAGGCATACAGGCATTTGAACCAGGCCCTGTGCTCAGTACATGAATTGACTGTTTGAAACCTGGGTCTTAGTAGAGACCCTAGGCTCAGCCTGGGAGGAGGGAACTAGACCTGCCTGGGCTGACTCCACCAGGTCGATCTCAATCCCCGGGGGAGTCTATGCCCTTGAGGAGATGGAAATGGGGGGTGGGCCGGGGAGAGGGGGGCGGGCCGGGGGGAGGGGGGCGGGACGGGAGGAGGGAGAAAGGGGGAATTTATGGCTGATATGTAAAGTTGAATTATATTGTAAAATAAAATAAAAATAAAAAAAAAAGATTTATTTCAAATTTTCTTTAAAGTCTGGAATTCCAAAATGTTATTTTTAGCATCACGAGATGTTTTGTTCTGAGTGAGAGTTTGTTCATAGAGGTATGTTCCACATTGAAAAGGTTAGAGGCATGGTGGCTAGAACAAGGGCCAAGCTGTTCAATGGTTTTCCAAGAACCCAGATCAGAACATTTCATGCTGCAATACATTGGTTGTCTAGGATACAATATTGAATTGTTTATAAAATAAATAGTGGATGAGTGGCCTATGAAAGAGAGGGGAATGGGGAGAGACAAGGAGAGACAAAAGAGAGAGAGTCTGATTTCATACTTTGTATATTTGCGTCGTAGCTAGAGTTTTTCTGGTCCTGCCTGGCCCACAGTCAGGACAAATCTCTGTCACCCGCCAGTCCCACAGCCGCTCAGACCCAACCAAGTAAACACAGAGACTTATATTGCTTACAAACTGTATGGCCGTGGCAGGCTTCTTGCTAACTGTCCTTATATCTTAAATTAATCCATTTCTATAAATCTATACCTTGCCACTTGGTTTGTGGCTTACCGGCATCTTCACATGCTGCTTGTCATGGTGGCAGCTAGCAGTGTCTCTCTCACTCAGCCTTCCATTTCCCAGAATTCTCTCAATTCTCCTCTCTGTTAGTCCTGCCTATACTTCCTGCCTGGCCACTGGCCAATCAGTGTTTTATTTATTGACTAATCAGAGCAATTTGACATACAGACCATCCCACAGCACTTCCCCTTTTCTTTCTTTCTTTCTTTCTTTTTTTTTAAAGAGGAAGGTTTTAACTTTTACACATCTCCAAAGCCAGCTTGGTATATTTGGAAATTTGGGTGTAGCTTCTCTTACTACTTCCTGCTGGAGGGGGGCACTGTATCTTATGGGGACACAAAGAAAATTTTAGGATTATGGAGTAGTCCGTGAGAGTGTATCATCTGAGCCAGTTGCCTTGAAACGGTTCTGGATGTTGGATCATCTGGGCCTTGGTGTCATCGGAGACCTTTCAGGGGGTCTTGGCTGGTCAAACCTGATGTATCTTAATCTGGAACAAATCCATAGCCTCTGGCTTTCTGTGGAAACAAAAGCAGAGCCTCCTTTCCAAAGCAACATCCTTACATCCAAATTTTGAAGTCAAGGTACCTTTAAAATATACATTTTGGCATAACTCAACAGCTTTTATAATCAAATGTTTTTCTTCAGTTACGAATACCAAAGAGAACATAATCCAGATTCTCTGTGTGGTAGCCATCTTTACGTGGCTTATTTTTTATATTACCTTGAGCCTATTGCTTTAAACTGCAGCATTCTAAGACTGAAATGGTGCTGTGGCTACTGGCTCCGCCCACTTCAGCTTCCCAACATGGCTGTGGTACATTTTCCACCAGCTCTGGGAGCCATCAACTCTCAGAAATAGTGGGTCTACGCTTCTATCAAAGCAGTGTGTAGCCCAGAAACCTCTTTTTTTGTTTTGTACTAGCAAAGGCTAAATCCACTACGCAGCTTAATGTGCCACTTGCAGAGGCCTCATTCCCGCCATACTGCAGGTCAAATGTAAACGCCAGGAACCCGCCAGTAGCTCAAACAGGCAAGCTGCCGCTAACTTGAAAGAGACAACTAGGAACTGTTTTTAGCTCCGTGTTAGAATCTTTTTACTCAGGTTTTAGGTGGAAACTCTTGCCAACACGTTGGGCGCCAACTTAGACCCAACCGAGTAAACACACAGAGACTTATATTGCTTACAAACTGTATGGCCGCAGCAGGCTTCTTGTTATCTAGTTCTTATATCTTAAATTAACCCATTTGTATTAATCTGTAAGTTGCCACATGGCTCATGGCTTACCGGTATCTTAACATGTTGCTTCTCATCATGGCAGCTGGCAGTGTCTCTCTGCCTCAGTCTTCCACATCTCAGAATTCTCTTCTCTGCTTGTCCCGCCTATACTTCCTGCCTGGCTACTGGCCAATCAGCATTTTATTTATACAGAGCAATATCCACAGCATTGCGTAGTTTAAATAAAGTGCTATTGACTTTCAAAATGTAATACTTGAATAATTTTTCAGCTTCCAGAAAGCTTAATTACAATGTTTTGATATGTACTGACAGAGCAGTAGAGTGAAGGTAAAAGCGTCTGACTGATGCTTTTTCCCCTGTCCCCGTTGTTAAGATGAGCAAAGCAACTTTGGATAGGTTGGAGAATTGTCTTTAGTAATTTCTCATACTGGAAGGCCGAGCATCAGCATCACCACAAGAATGTTCCCAGTTAAAGGTCTGGTGTGATGGCTCAGTGGGTGAAGAGACTTGTGTGTGTGACCCGAGCCGTGTCCCTGAGACACAGTGGAGGGAGAGAAGTGATTCCTACAGTCGTTCTCTGACTTCCACATGTGCACTGTGGCTCTGCACCCCTCACAATGAATGAATGAATGAATGAATGAATGAATGATTAGATAAAAGCAATGAAAACTTTCACAAAGAATATTTATAGTTACAGGAAAAATGTAATTTCAAGAATTATTACACTTAAATTACAAATTAAATGGAAGTTTTGAGTTCTGGTAATTCTGTAAGAAATATTTCCAACCACTGGGAGAAAATGTGCATATTTGTTATCGTCTGCTTGTTTGAATTAGATCCGTCATCTCAGCTCAGTGATGATGCTATGAAAAATCGAAGGCGTTCATTAAAAAATTTTGGTAAATAACTGCTTGAATCCATTTCAAACACAAATCCATATCATGCTTTGTAGATGTAACCGACCGCCTTATTAAATAAGAAACACAGAGCCAATGTAAAGGTGAAAGCCCAAGAGGTCAGAGCTAGGAGCCTTACCAACTTTCCGCCAGCTAGACTCTCCCGCCAAGAGACTTCTCCGAAAAGGGAGTTTCTTCCTGTGCAGTTGTCTTATATAGAGTTCTAGTTCTTCCTTCTCATTGGTTGTAAACCCAATTACATGGCTGTCTCGTCACGGCCTCTCTGTACAGACCTCCCAAATCTTCTATGGTTGGTATTGAGATTAAGGGCGTGTGTCTCCAATGCTGGCTGTATCCTTGAACACACAGAGATCTACCTAGTTCTGCTTACCAAGTGCTGGGATTAAAGGTGTGCACCACCACCACCGCCCTGGCTTTCACTATGGCTTGTTAATAGCTCTGACCCCTAAGCAACTTTATTTATTAACATACAAATAAAATCACATTTCAGTACAAATATAATGCTTCTTACTGAAAGATTGAAAAAAATTGAAAAAGTCTCATTTAGGTTAAATATTACAAGATCTTCTGTGATATTTTTGCATTATATTTATATTATAAACCTAAAATACAAAGAAAATTCAGTATTTTCCATTAGGTACATAAAGATACCTCCAAAGCCCCTTTTATAAAAAACTTCACCCTTCCTATGCTACTACAGATAAAGGCTGTGAATAAATAAACTTCTTCGGAATTCACTGGGGGAGAACAAGGCAGTAGTTGCTGAGTCCTAACAGTAGGCTTTCTTCACGAAGATGGTGCTTTCTAAATCACTGAAAGACTATTTACATTTCTAGAAATGGAAGTCCAACAGGAAGGCACCCATGGGTTAGTTTCTCTGTCCCTGGTTTGCACATGGCCGCAGTCTCATGGCCTTTCCTCTCTGCAGTCTCTTTCTTCATGTCTCCTTGGGTCCAAGTTTTCTCCTCACACATGGGTTGCATTAGTTCCCATTACTTGTTTAAAGGTTCTGTTCCTAAGCATATTCAGGTTCTGGATTATGAATTTAGCATTTTCTGGCAGATACAAGTCAGTACATAATAGGGGTTACTTAGTGCAATCAAGTATGAGTGTATTGATTATTTCGTTATTTTTTTTCCCAGTGGAGAAATGATTTTCACTTTGTCCAGTCCTGATAAACTGAGTACTGATAGTCCTATCTGGTGCATAGTTAAGGTGATATTGTCTACTGAAAATACTTTTGTTGAAATGAAAATTTGTATTCTTAAAGCTTGATTTAAAGTTTGTTTTTGATCGTTTGACAACATAAGATTTATTTTTTTCATATGTTAAGATTAAAATTTTAGTTTTAATTACATGTATGTGTATGTGTGCATATGTGTATATCTGTGTGCCCATATGTGCCCATGTAAGTGCAGGTACCCTTCTGGGCGATTCCCAGAAGCCCTTAGCACATCTTCGCCTAAATGAATGTTGTCCTGGTAGCTGATGCTTTTTAGGTCCTGAGACAATACAACCTGTTCTCTGCCTGGGAATGCAGCCATAAAATGATGTCGTGTGCACTAAGATGTGTGTTACAACCTGCGTTCTATACTTTCATTAAAGGAACATGTAACCTTTGCCTGGCTCTGTGGATACCCTTCAGTCAATTACATCGTCCTGTTGGGACCACCAGAACTTCAGCTATTCATTTTATTCCACAGTTGCTTCTCTTCGTACCCACCCACAGAATAAATTATAGGACATGCGAATCCAAATTAGTTTTTTCTGGCTACTGCCATTTCTGGGAAAGAGAAGAGGATAGAATTACTTTTAGAATTTCTTCTGAGAATTTATTGGTCTCTTAGGTTTGTAAAGGCCGTGGGTATTCTATATGGAACTAGCTAAGTTATGTTAACATGCTGCCATTAGGGGTAAAGTCTATTGTAAAATATATCTGATGGTTGGTTTGTTTTATATGGCAGAAATTTAATGCCTTTTGGAGCTAAAGCCACTATTGTTAATATCCTTAACATTGAAAAGGCTGTCAAACCAAGCTGAATGAGAACAATGTGGTACAACAATAAGTTTGAAAAATAATGTAATTAAATTATTGCATTTTACTTGATTACTTGTTAAGCAGTAGAAATTGTGGGAGTAGATTATGGGATTTGTTTGAAGGGATATAACACATTTACCCAAATGAAAACATCTGTTCATGTTGGTGTTTTCCATTAGTCATCTTCAGAGACATTAATTTAACTTAAAACAATTCACACTCTTCTGTTGATGATTAATTTCAAAATGATGTTTGCATTATTAGTTGAAGTCAGAGACACCATGAGAAATGGGAGTGAAAACAGATGGCTGGATGATGCATGTGGTGCTTTGAATGTTTACATTAAAGCAGTTCCTGGTGTTTGTATCTAGATTCGGAGAAAAATAAATGCTAAAATGGGCACAAGTTATTAACATGCCTGACTTAAAGAGTCCATGTAAACCATCCCAAAGGCACTGCAAACTTACCCGATTCAATGTGATTGATGTAAGAGGTGCTCATCTGATATTATTCTAGAGAGCCACAAGGTGGGCAGTAACTGTCCAGTTTCTTTCCATTCACATTTTTGGAAAAGTTTCAAATAACAAAACCTATTAGAAAATATCATGATTTGCTGACTGAATCTTATATATCCTAAATACTCTAGGCTTAGTAGTCATCAGAATTTTTTGTTTGTATTTAGGCAAACATATTGAAATACATTTGGGAGTACCTACACTAAGACATGCATTCTCACTCACCAATGAGAGCCTGCCTTGTAAGACGAATTGCTAAATGGTCTTATTAATAAAAACAAAACAAAAACAAAAACCTGGAGCCGACATTGAGGTGAACGCTGAAAGATCAGAGAAACAGAACAAGCCACAACCAACCTCACCTCACCAACTTCTCAGTTGATCCTTTTTCTACAAATCCTCAGACTGAAAGCTTCTTGAGTCCTCACAACTGAGGGTCTCAGTTGAACTGCTGCTAAAAGCCTCTGAGTCCTCACCCAAATGGATCTCAGCTGAACTGCTCAAAAGCCTCTAGTTCCTGGTCCTTAGCCTCAAGAGAGCAAGTTCCTGTTTCCTCACGCCTTATATACCTTTCTGTGTCCTACCATATTACTTCCTTGGATTAAAGGCATGTGTGTAACATGAATCTTAAAAGTCTTACTAATAGAATCAAACCCAGCCAGTTATTGGGGTAAATGCTGGAAGGTCAGAGAAATAGAACAAGCCACAGCTACCTCACCTTGCCGAATCCTCAGCTGGTCTTGCTTCCTCAGACTGGAAGCCTCTATGTCCTCATATCTGAATGACTCTCAGCTGAACTGCTGCTAGAAGCCTGGATGCTTAACCAGGCCAAATGCTTCTCCAGGGCAAATGCCTCTCCAGGGCAAATGCCTCTCCTGGGCAAATGCCTCTCCTGGGCAAATGCCTCTCCTGGGCAAATGCCTCTAGTTTCTGGTCCTCACGCCTTATATACCTTTCTGCTTTCTACCACCACTCCCTGGGATTGAAGGCTTGCTTTCTGGGATTAAAGGCATTGGTCTTCATGCTTGGGTGTATCCTTGAACACATGGATTTCTGCCTCTGGAATGCTAGGATTAAAGGCGTGTGCTACTACTGGCTAACCTTTATTATTGTGGCTGTCCTGTTCTCTGACCCCAGATAAGTTTATTAGCATACACAATATTTTGGGCAATACAATACCACCACACATGTGTCTTTCCCAAGCAAAGACATGAGATCTCAAGTCCTGAGATTAAAGGTGTGTGCCATCACTGCCTAGCTCTGTTCCCAGTGTGGTCTTGAACTCACAGAGATCCAAATGGATCTCTGCCTCCCGAGTGATAGGATTAAAGGAGTGTGCTACCATTGCCTAACCTCTATGTCTAATCTAGTGGCTGTTCTGTTCTCCAACCCCCAGATAAGTTTATTAGGGTGTACAATATATCAACCACATAGCCTCATACCGGCAGGTACCAGTCCTGGAGCTGGCTCTGGGAATGTTGTGTCCACCTGCAGCATGTGTTTGTACCCAATGCCAACTGCTCAAGTGCTCAGCTGCACAGCAGGGCCTCTTAAAAGAGCTGTGCCTCCGGTTGGGGATTTAGCTCAGTGGTAGAGTGCTTGCCTAGCAAGCACAAGGCCCTGGATTCGGTCCTCAGCTCTGCGGGGGAAAAAAAAAGACAAAATAGAAAAAGTGCTGTGCCTTTATATGCTGAGCCTACCTGAGAGACTGTGGTTGTCAGGAAGTTGCTTGTTCAGAATTTATTTTTATTTTTTTATTTTATTTTTTTAGCTTTCTCAGACTTTATGTGGATATATATGGCTGGACTTTGTAGATGGACTTTTTTTCTACTGCCAACCCCAATTAATGACATGAAGACTTCTTATTAATTATGAAAGCTTGGCCATTATCTTAGGCTTGTCCAACTAGGTTTTATAACTTAAATTAACCCATTTATATTAATCTATACTCTGTCACATGGCATTGCCCCCCTTTCAGCTTGCACCTCCTGTTTCCATTTCATCTGTTGCTGACTCTGCCCTTTTTCCTCCCAGAGTCCTCTTTGTCCCTGGCCTAACCTCATCCTAGCTGTTGGCCATTCAGCTTTTTATTATACCAATCACAGCAATACATTTTCACACAGTGTACAAATATCCCACAACAATTGTTTCTTTTATTTTTTGAAATTATTACTTTATTCCCCTCCTCTCTTTCCTTCCTCTGACCCCCTCCCACATACCCTGCCTTGCTCTTTCAAATTCATGGTCTCTATTTTTCATTATTTGTTGTTCAATATTCTCAAAAGCAAGAATACAATACTATGTAAAAGTAATACTTGAAAAGCTAGGGATGTAGTTTAGTGATAGCACATTTGCCTAGCATGTAGAAGATTCTGGTTTAAATCACTAGCACTTCCTAGAATAAACAAAAACAGCAAAAACACACACAAAAACAAACAAACAAAAACAACTACTCACAAATTTAGAAAACAATAGGTGAAATAAAATGTATTAAAAACTGAATCAGAATAACTCAGGGTAAATCCTAGAGAATTTGAAAAAGAAATAGATGCTGATGAGTGATCTATTCATTCTTTTTCTTTCTTCCTTTCTTTCTTTCTTTCTTTCTTTCTTTCTTTCTTTCTTTCTTTCTTTCTTTCTTTCTTTCTTTCTTCTTTCTTTCTTTCTTTCTTTCTTTCTTTCTTTCT